>JBBMHQ010078754.1:0-11892 GCA_037834295.1 Postelsia palmaeformis
TGGGGAGGAGGGAGAAGAGCCTACTTAGTGAACCCGGATCTGAGTTACGACTGAAGAGGGAGAGAGAGAAGAAGGGCAAAGATAACAAATAGGATGAGAAAAAAAACAAAAAAAAGTGTGAATGAATGCTGAACCCCATGCGCGATGAAAAAAAAGGGTAAGTACCGAGGGGTAAGAGGGGTAAGAGGGTAGATCCCTGTTACCACGCCTAGTCCAGAAGGGCTTCGAGGGTATAACGCCTCCTACGAACTAGGCTGGAAGGTGAAAGTGATGATTGAAAAAAAAAAAAAGACTGTGAGACGGAGGAAACCAAAAACACAAAAACGAATCGCTATTTCACAGGTCAAAAGGTGAAATGCCGACGTACCGGGTACGAAAACATACACAAAAGCAAGACCGGAAGATAAGAACAGATGTATATATATTCCTGAAATACAAAATAATATAAAAAATGACGCAAGGATATCAGAAAATAGTTGCTGATACTATGCGTAGAGGAGAGCGTATACGCACTCAAGACGGACACAAAGCTGCAGTATCATAGCATGTCGATTCTACTCCGCATAATATATATATATATATATATGTTGGTCACGAAGTGAATTTCGTGTTGAGCATCTGGTACGAAATTTATCGATCGTGCACGAGTGTTTGGTTATCGTGCCGAAGGCGTCAAAACATATACTTGAGTACACATATACGAAGTATATCTATATATATATAAAAAAAAAGATATTGAAACATCGATGTTTTCGATTTATCGTGGCGGATGTGTCCCCCCGCGGCCGCCACCCCCTGGCATCCCCGTGATTAATATGCTGACAATGAACGAAGCCACCAATTTAATATTTACCGTATATCCTATTACGGTGGACCATAGTTAATAAGACCAAATATTGTTACTAAAAAAAAGTTAATATATAGGCTTTTGTTTGGACCCCAGGTCCTATTAACTATATTCCTCTGTAATAGTATCGAGATCGTGTTGATCGTGACTTGTTTGGTACCGGTATCGCTTCGAATTCGGTTCTGAAAATCAATCGGTACCAAACAATACCGTGCATAAAATGACCGTCCTCTTTCTTTTCTTTCGGTTTTGTTGCCATACACTCGACGCAGAACCGGCCATGATTGGAATTAGGGCAGAGCGCAAAAATGAATACCGATGCAGCGAAGCGACCGAAGCGTTTTCCTACCTGTACGCAGAACTTTAGTGTTAATGTTTTCAATACGCACTCTCAGGTTGTCTCCGGCTTTCTTTGTACGGAGTATTTGAGTATATATACTGGTGCGTGCACCTGCCCAACGCAAAACATGTCCCGACGACTTCTGAAACCGCGCTTTTATATTTCTCGTATTCGACGTTTTTCCAGATAAAAAATGACGCCGCAACATCAGAGGCGTACATGACCACGCTCATGTACGACGGGTTCTGGTCGGCTAAACAGGTGAAAGCAGTTGAAGCACTTTGGTGCAGAATAGTTTCCAGAGGTGAAGTCCTAGTCGTGATAGTCGCGACAGGCGGCTGGCTTAGTCTCGTGTGAGTCATACCTGGTATACGCCTGTTTTGCGTTATAATGTTGAGCGAAGTGCATATTTCATTGCAGTAAATTTAGTCACAAAGGACAAGAAAGTCTCGGTTCCATGTAAATATGCGGTCTCCACCTGCAGTCAAGCCACCTTTTATGTACATGCACGCTTCCATTTGAACCCCAAAGGCTGGCTATGTTGAACCTGTCACCAGATATGCAGTAGTAACGTGTTTTTGGCATCATTCTTCAATGCTCGCTTGGAATATATATTTGTTCATTTATGAGGTACTGAAGTTTTGAACCATCGATGTGCTGATCTCTGTTCGTTCTTACCACTACTTCATGGTGATAGTAGTTTTCATGAGCGATCAGCGCCGAAAGCTCGTGCCATAAATACCACTGTAACGAATGGCGAATACACTGTACCCTGTGCTGTTCTGTGTTCATTCTTACCACTACTTCGTGGTGATGGTAGTTTTCATGAGTGGTCAACGTTGAAGCTCATGCTATAAAAAACACAATAATGGATGGCATCCACACTATTAGTAATAGTCGTAGCTGAATTGGTGAGTACTAGCCCCGGTTGTCATCCTCGAATGCTACTACAACAAGCGATGACGTCTATCCTGGGGTTTGAATTGCACCGAAGTGAGATTGTGATTACGAGACAATGAAATAATCAACTGCTGAGAGAGCGCTACCGGATCTGAGTCACGAATATTAGAGAAAAGGGAGGAGGAGCGAAGAAGGGCGGCCGTAGATATCAAGAGGGGAAAAGCATGACAACAGAGAGAGCATGAACATATATATGCCTAACAACTCGGACTGGCGATATTGCGTACTGTCTGTGTGCAGTGGTTCCTCAGTAAACAAACCGCACCAGTCCAGAACTACTGTAGTTGTGCCGAAAACCATGCGTCTCCTAAGGTACCACGCGTGTCGCATGTGCCGCCAGTGCCGCTGGTACCGCTTCTCTAACCGACTGTCGTCTTGCTCCCTGTTCGACGTTGGTGAAAAATGTGCCATGCTCGATGGTTTTGCTCATGCAGTACATCATCACGGCGGACACCACTCTCAGCCTTGACTCCAAGTTGAACGTGAACAGCCGTCGGGGCAGGTGCAATGTAGTCTTCGTCGGCATATCCCCGACATCGACTCAGAAGGCCGAACTTCAGGATTGTGAGTATGTTGCTGCTGTTGTCTCTACTGTACTTGGCTTGGCTTGTTTTCTACAGTAAACTGCACCCCGGGTATTGCACCGTATGCTCCTGTTTTGTGCGTCCGCTCAGTACTCCTACTCTGCTGATACCTCGGTCGGTTTAGTGCGAAGTATTGCCGATATAAAAGTGTGGAATAATCCGTCGGACATTGCTGTTCACAAGGCGCTAGATAATGTAGGACGAGTTGCCGCATGCAGACGGCTCATGAAAAAAATAGTTCCTATCGCGACACGCTAGCACAGGATGCAGTGTCTCAAAAATAGACGCGCCAAGACCTGTCGATATCGCAACGACGCGTTGCTGTTTTTGCAACACGATAGCGTAGGATACATTTGGCCTTTCCGATGCCAAGAAATTCGTGGACACCACGTACGGCCCTGAAAGTGTTTTATCAGTGTCGTCGTTCTCTATGTAGGTATTTCGTGCGCTATATATAATAGACACGATCTGCCTTGCAGAAAGGAGGTATAACCCTCATGCGCTCCTTGATGGCGGTGTCGAGGAAACTATTCACATCCCTTGAGAGCATGCGCATGTCTTTGGCAAAGCGCGCCTGGCTTTGACTCATTTTCATGTGTGCCTTTTCTCTGCCCATCAGCAAGGGTTAGTAGCTCCGCATCTAACTTGAAAATAGAGCTTGCAGTCTTGGTTGGCAATTCGTGAAAAGGATCCCATGGCGGTGCATATCGCCACATATAAAATGTCATCATGACAACGTGATACTAATAATAAAGAAGGAAGCCACTCCGCCGAGTGTCTCTGAGCTGCTCAATGTAGCCCTAGCCTTATCGTAGTCTCCCTAAGCACCGTTGCACCAGTCTGCGTTGCCAGCAGTTTGCCGTTATTGCTACTCGTAGTTTGCCGTCTCTCATATCTTGTACTGCATATTGGCGTTCGATGTTGCGACTTATCACACACCCACCCGTACGTTGCCTAACACTGTCCGTTTGCAATTGCGACTTCTGCATTGTCTGGTCGTGGTGATGACAAGACTCGCGCAATTTCAAGGTAAGCCCTCTACCAAGCATCCTGCTCGCTACCAAGCATCCTGCTCGCTACCAAGCAAGCAACTCTTTACCAATGGGTTCCGAAATTAAATAAAAGGACGTATATTAATATCTAATGTGTATGGTCCAAATATCCGAGACAGAGTCGCAGGCATCCACTCCAATAAGACGAAATGGTTGAAATACACGAAACAAAAAAAACTCCAACCCTAACCTTAACCCTAGCGCTGATTCCGACTCCTTGGGAAGTTTCTACGAACGAAGATAGAGTGAGTAGCTGGTTAGGTGATCAGCCATTCGTTCGGAGCTGGGCCGACACGCCCACACAATGGTATGGTATACCAGTACACACGCCCAATCAGATTTTGATGTTGAAACTTTCTCCTTCTGCATTCGCCTTTCAAGTTCCAGTCGTTCGTAAGTTTCTTTACATTGCGCCTTCTCGCGCTATGAAAGGTGGTCTCGTTTCGGCATGGTACCACGTCCTCCTACGGTTGGAATACGGTGCGGGTATGTTTAGTGCAGCGATAGGGTTAGGAGTCGTGTTTTGCAGGTGGGCCCCACCATGCGCCTGCTCGCATGATTTTTTCCGCTGCAAGTACTCGCGCTAGGTAGTTGAGTATGGTGTCGTGTATCTGTGGTAAGGGTAGGGTTGGGTTTGCGGTCGAGATATGATTACGGTAAACTGTAAACCGAATGCGCTCCACAAACTGTTCATTCCTATGGTTCTTTTCGTTGTGCTCTACTCGCGTACGAAGTGAGTACATAGGCACCTCAGTAGTTTTACGAGTGTCAATTGTGGTGGCTCTCTTCGGCAACTGAGCGGTGTCCCCCGATGTTATGTCTCCAGTTCTCCGTATATGTGTAGACATATTATTTCCAGACGAAACATATCCAGTTCTCAAATGATGTATGTATGTATAACATCAACCAGCATCAGCATACTGACACATTCAATCGAAGCTTTCTATCATCACTGTAATAATGAAAGGTTTCCAGCCGATATGTGCACCCCAAAGTGTTCTCCAAGTTTCTATGTGATGGCCTCCATGGCGCTTGTTCCAACACCACTTCTCGAAGTACACACGTGGGTCCCTAAGCCTATTTTAACGTTTCGCATAGGCGGCTCACGTTCTTCTACGTATACTTCTGACAACGCAACTACTTACTTTTGTTCATGTATGTGCAGGTTCGCATTGTTTACTTCGAAACGGCGCAAACATGGTCTGATACCGAGGTCCTGACACGGTTGGGTGCCGAAGAACTGTATCTTGCACCGCTCGTTAGTGTGGAGGGCATCAAACTTACCAGTGAGTGCTCCGCCTACCGTACGGATGTGGGGGCGGGTAGCAGGCTGATATCATGCTTTGAAAATGAAATACTACTAGGAATTCGTGTCGTCCATGTTTCCGCTGTATGCCTCGGACAGCGCACATACTTCGTATGAATAGAACATTTCGCATACAGTGGAATCATATCGGCTTACGAAGGCGTTATATAATTATTGTTTGTTTTCAGTCAGGAGCACAAATCTTGGAAATCGTCGCTGGATTTTTCTGCTACTTGTAAATACTACAGTACCCAGCGTTTATCTGAATCGTCTCCATATTCTTTAGTGACAATAATAACAACAACAACACGACGACCCACATTATTTGCCTCATATCACGAACCACAACACGACTCGCACCATGACACACCCGCAGGCGCAGGGGGGCAGGATGCTCGCGTGGTGAAGAGCGATATGGTGACCGACCCGTCCCTCAGTAATCTCTTCAACCACCCGATCCAACAGGCCACGGCTACCGCGGCCGCCGGCGTCACAATCGTCGCTGAGTGAGACAGACAATTTGGCTTCAGTCTGTAGTATGTTCATCACACAGATCACGATAGTCTATACCTGGTATAGCAGTACACCTACTCACGTAGACGGTCAGTATGATCCCAAGTAGATCATCTACTGTAGATGCTCTAGCGATATTAACAGAAAAAATTGAACAAATATCGTCATCTAATACATTATCTAAGTCATGTAGATCGTATGAATCATTCAGATTATCTAGATCCTAGCCTGCCGTTAAGAAAGGATACCCAGGATCTGTACGGTACAGATCAAACGCAGGATGCATCTTCAAGAATATGAAGGTTATATATGGCTATGCACGTAAGACGAGTATTGCTGGAAGCCCTTCTGCATTTCACCAAACATTGTTCGCAACGCAGGTTTTCATTCTACTGAGCAGTAGGTCGTGTTATTTCTCATCTGGCTGCACTCTCTTGCACTCTTGAAGTCAGATTTTCGGTCAGATACGAGTATAGACAGGCCACGCGAGTGAGGGGCAGAAGCAAGATGATACGCCACCTGCCTAACATTGACACACGACACGTATTTTATAGGGAAATTGCGGTAAGCTTCACCCTTCTTTGACTTTAGTCCGTCTAGGGGGCAGAACCCTCAAATTACGAGTAGTTTGTCCTGGAAACGGGACTGCAGTCCTAGAAGGGTTCCCATTTTACTTTCTCAATCCGTCGGAAAATGAAAAATGAAATTAACCTACTCTGTGCGACTATTGCCGTGGTGGCATGTTCTACTTGACAATTGTCCAACACAGGTACGCAACGAACGAAGGAGTGACCCTAACGGCCTCGGACGGATCCCCGTCCGCCGGTATCATGACATACCTCGACGCTGACGGACTGGAGGAAATGCATGTGTTCTTTGCAATGGCGTGGTTCGACCTAGGTTCTTGGGCGTGGATGCATTACGTCAACGAGTGGGGAACCAAGGGAGTCTTCATGGTGAGGATAAGTACAAGTATTCTGCCCGGTACGATACTTTACATACATAGTGCGACCGACGATGCCACCCGCTTCAAAAAAAAAATGTGCTTTCAACATTTATGTACTTCAATACTCGTTGCGCTAGTTGACTTCTTATCACGAGTTAGTAACGTTTTTCCTTTCCTCTACAGGAGTTCTTAGGTTTCTCCACGTCTTTCCTTGCTGCACGTTTCCTTCCGTTCCTGTACTTTAGGGAGAACGTCGATTCTACCTTGCCGGCATGGTCGACGACCTTTTCCTCGCGACGGGCGTTTTCGAGTACGATGGTGACCTCAACGAAGGCGTAGAGGTGAGAATACACCTCAAACTATCATTTGCACGACTATATTATCACGAGAAACGACAAACAGGGGAAATGCCTAACCCTTTGCGCAAGATTGAAATAACGAGGGTGAGTACCGGTGGTGAGAACGGACGACAATTGTGACAACTAATATCTAGCGCTAAGGCTGCCTTAATGATGAAGGCCGCTGGAACAGCGCTAAGGCTGCCCTAATGATGAAGGCCGCTGGAACGTAAAACGAGATACACCTGTTTACTTATCGAGCCATGTCACGGCTCTCTATCAATGCCCCACCGCAACAGTATCAGGAGGTTTGTGCCTTCCGCTAACACACGAACACTTCTTCGTATCATCGGTTTACACACTGTCGTCAAGCCCGACACAAGCAAACAATTTGTGATCGTGAACGCCTCCGATCTGCTGTTCCCTTTCTGTGCTGTTTTGGACACTGCACGATACGCGGTCGGCCCCTTGAAGCAACGCGCGACAGCGAGCAACATGCAGACCTTCAAGACTGCCGAGGACAGCCTCAACGCCCAGTACGGCTCTTCCATCGTCACCGAGTTCCCGTTCAACGGGCTTGGTATCCTTGAAAAGGTGACGCGACAGGGATACCGAGTGATCGGAGCAATTACGCTTCGCTGGCGTGTGCTATGATCGTATGATAGGAGTGGCATTTTTTTGACAGAGTACGTGTGGCCGACGGAGATCCCTAAGGGCACTGCCGAAATCGCAATACAGCTCAAAGATAATCCATGTCTCTCGCTATTTTCGACTAAATGCTTGAGACTACAGTCAGCCCGGCAGCGCTGTCCATTGGGTTGTGCACTTACTTGCGGTTTTCTCGAGGTTGGATTTCGGGTAGCTTACTGTTAACAGCAGTGTACAGCTCCTTAAGCTTGCATCCGGAGTATGTATTTGTTAATGAGGGGTAAAAACGCTCCGATGTTCACTGAGCGGCGCGAATATGCTCAGCTGATCAGTAAGCGTCCTGAACGAAGCATACTATCAGCAGCCGTCGACGTTATGTTAGGTATCAACAGATTCAGCTCGCTGTTTCACGAGCGGCTCCATTTTGCTTCGCTGTTCGATACGGCCTAAAGCGAAGGTTCCACTGTTGAGTATGCGCCTCAAGTGGGCCGGAAGTGATGCTTCAACCGTCTCAGCATTCTAAAAACAGTGACAGGACGCCGCGCTAACCTGGGTTAAACTAAGCGGAGCGGCGCTTATTTCGGCTGCTTCGTCGACCCCTAAGCGACGCAAATAGTTTTCCTGTCCAATATCCAAGCTCACACTTGCTTCGTTATTTAATAAACTAGACAGAGCTGCGTAACAACATATCAATGTCCAATAAGCGGTGCGCTTATGGTCGATGTTCCACAATCGGCACAGTTTTGCTTCAACGGTTCCTTCATTAAGCTTGGCATTCTAGAAAGGGAGACGGGACGCCGCGCTAAACTAACCTGCTTCCTTGATCTTTGAGCGGCGTCCCCGGTGGCTTGGTGGGTGATTCGCGTGCTTATCAAAATCAATCTCGTGAGTTCAAGTCTCACCGAGTGCGCGCTTGAAGGGAATTTTTTCTTTCATGAAAAAATTCAACTAGTGGAAAGTGCAAGAGCGTGCGTTAGCCACATTCGACGAGCAGTGGGAATGCTGAATCCTATGCGCGACATAAAACGCAGGCACGCACCAGGGGGGAGAAGCGTAGACACCCGTGACCACGACTTGTCCAGAAGGTCGTCGAGGGTAAAACCTCCTACGAGTTAGGCTGGGAAGTGAAAGTGAATATGAAAGAATAAAAGCGGCAAACGTATGAGTCGCTATTCAATCAAATGACATGGGAAAACTATTTCCACGTGCTGTCTGCGTACTTTATTCTCGTGAATATGATGTGTTCCAAGGTGGATTCCGCTTACGTCCTGGACATCGACGATGCCGACATTGCGCTTCTGCCCAAGGGCGAGAATGTGAACGGAAACGGTTAGTACCACTGGAGCATAGGAGCACGAACAATACGTACCAAACATGGGCGTAAAGCCCATGCTTTGCGCGAGGCCAAGACAAATTTGATCGTGAAAAATGATTTTGCAGCTAGCTTTCTACTTTTCCGTAGTCGACGCTCATGGTTGTTCAAAAATACGGTATCACATTTTGTAGGCTTCAAGACACTTTGCGTGATGACCTCGACAAAGGGAAAATGATCTAGAAAACTTGAAAGGAACAGGTTGGCATCTTGCGTGGTCACCTCGACGATAGAACATCATAAGACCACTTCGAAAAAGCAGCCCAGCACTTCGTTGCCACGACCATATAGAACGTCGTCAGGTTTACGGCTCATTCTGAGTTTTTGCGTGTGGTTTGTACGTGATTACTGGAACAGGAAGGGACAATCGATATTTGTTTTGGTAAATGCCTTGTCCTTGTTACAGCGTAGATCTACGTAACTAACTTCCTGAAACGACCGCGACTACACCGTTATTTTTGGTTAACCTAACCCCCACCCTACTCGGTGTCACAAAGCATCACCATCTACACCACCAACTCACTGAACCGGTAGGAATCACGCCGCAGCTGCCGACGGACTGGCTCACATCCGCCGTGCCGGGCATGACCAGCGAGTATGCAAGCGGCGACTGGGCGTCGGACGACCTCTTAGAGTGGTGCGTAAACAACAAAGAAGTGTTCTGGTGGCAGAGCCACACGCTGACGCACTTGGCCAGAGACGACCTCGGAGAATCGGACTGCACCATCGAAGACGGAGGTAACTTGAGCACCCTTTATGGGATTGTCCAACCATCTCAGCGAGTGTATGAGCTCATTTTGAGATTTTGCATCCAAGGCGTTTTTTTCAAGGATGAACGAAAACATCACGATTTTGGAAGCAGATCATCCTAACGGGTTCAACCTAGGGTGGACTTTCAAAACAAGCAGACCATCTTAAAGGGCGGGGATGTTGATGAACTTTCGATCTGCCGCTGATTTAGTGGTTTTCAAAAAACGGACAGGTCACGTTCGGAATAATCTAGGTCCTAACACTTCGAGGTACTGTGCAGGATGTGTATAACGCATATCTAATCCAGGGAACATGTGGTACGTATCTTACATCTTGCAGATCGCACAGCTCCCATCGGGCAATATGAGCTATATCGAGCATATCACAAAAAAGATGACTCCCAAAAACGCTACCAGTTAGAGATCAGGATATATAGTATGGGGCGGTGATCTCTCAGTTGATTTAAAATGTACTGCCTCGCACACGCTGGTGCGATGTTCTACTGCAAGGACTACTTTCATAACGTGCTGTATCTCTGCCTTCATCCCTATGCCACATGCTTTCGTTGTTTCTTTGCTGATGAACGCCCCTTCGCTGTATGTTCCACGGTACTTCTCGCATATATTGTCGCTGTTGTTTTTGTGACAAATCGAAATACCGGTAAATTTTACTTCAGGTAACGCTCAGATCGCCGTTCTGACTGGGCTGTTCGGCAGCGACAACTACAACTGGCGGTCCATGACCAACCCTGGCATCACGGGTCTCTTCAACAAGTACTGCCTAGAGTGAGTAAACCTTGCCAATACCTCCGTTTCGCCAATGTGCAATTTTGTGTATCGTGTGTAGCGAGATAGATGGGTATCGTTGGATAGAATGACTCACCCAGGCGTTTGGATCGAAGTTGTTTGTCTGTGCCTGTGATACTGTGAGAGAGTGCCGGGTAGGATGCCTAGATAACCTGATCACTGAACTAACAAGAAATCATACCTGGTATGTACCATAGCAATACAGCAGTATCATATTAAGCGAAACTATATATGTAGCCGGCGTCCCCGGTGGCTTGGTAGGGGGTTCGCGTGCTTATCAATATCAAATTCGTGAGTTCAAGTCTCACCGAGAGCATGCTCGTAGGGGCTTGTTCTTGCATTGAATAATTGATCCGCGGAAAGCGCGCAAGCGTGAGTTCGCCACATCCCATGAAAATCGACGAACAGTAAAAATGCCGAACCCTATGCGCGACAAAAAATATAGGAAGGAGAAGGGTAGACACCTGCGACTACGGCTTGTCCAGAAGCTCGTTGAGGGGAAAAAATCCTACCTGGTACGTACGGCTTAGGCTGATTTGAAAAATGTTTATATATCATAGTACAGCGTATCATGTCATAGCATACCACATAGCTGGTAGAATAGGATCGTATCATACCATATTGTAACGTATTCGTATCGAATACACTGGTCTGCGTGTACCTCGATCAGGACGGCGATAAACAACCTGATGGCGTGCGGTCCTGGTGACAACACCTACGACGGCATCCAGACTACTGTTAGCCTCGTCTCTTCCGCCAGCCCGTACCACTCTATCTACACCACCACTGCGGACAACGGTGAGGAGTGAAGAGAGTGCCCGCTGCTGCCGCTGCTGCTGCTGCTGCTCATTAACCGTTGGACACCATGCTAAAATTGCATACAGTAGCTGTCGCTAGGGTCTCGCGCAGCGAAGCCATCTCTAGCTACCATCGGCGTGTGCTTGTTGGCTGATTCGGTGAGTATGCTTAGACAGTCGCATTTCTATGATAAATATAAACTTGGGCGGCGATATTCTATAGTAATGTGCATCAGGGCTTGAAGAACAGATAGTATACTCCCCATTCGCTACGAGTGTGTACGTAAAACGCTTGAGCCCCAGCCTCTGTTTACAGTGCGCATGCGAAGAAAAATGCGTGTGCAACAATTGGGTACCTCGCGCTGGTTACGCTCCTCCAACCGGCAAACAAATATATGTACTACGGTACTACCCTTCACTGACGCTCGTCGTATCCCCAAACAAAAGAGTGTTCGCACAATTAGCGCGTTTAGCCCTCCCCCCCTTTATGTACGGCCATGAATGACACAAGGAGACCACCCGCCTTTCTGTTCTGTGTTTTTCGCTCAAGGTGAAGCTGCCCGCTCCTCCTCCTCCTCGGAGGGGATGTGCGGTCAACGGTCAAATGACTAAGCAGGACAACAACAAGATTGT
>JBBMHQ010078776.1:0-11532 GCA_037834295.1 Postelsia palmaeformis
ACCACCCCCAAATTTTTTCGGTGGTGTGTTGTTCCCACCCCCCCCCCCCCCCCCCGACCCGTGAGGTTTGACCTGACCCGCGAAAAGCCCTGCTAATTTTCTGGATAAACCGTGTACCGTACCGGTATACCGTTATGTTTGCACTCGTTCAATTTTGGGTCTGTATGATGTACTCGAATCAGAAATAAAAGCATGACACGAGTACAGTAGAATGCAGTATGACATACTCTATACTGTACCTGGTACGTATGCACGACCCTGGTACCAGGGTGTATGGTACCAGGGATACGGCATACAATAAGGTATCATGTTGAGCTCGATCAAAACAAAGACAATGGATCATCGAGAAAGAAGATACCTGGTAGGGAAAAGGTAACAGAATAAGTGCGATTTTCCTGAAGTGTTACCGTTCTCTCTCTCGTTCCCGACGCCAAACCTCGCCTGTTTGCCGCTCCACGTGTAGCCGTCAATTTAGATCCATCAAACGTCGTCTACAGTGACAAGCTCTTCAAGTTGCTTCAACGTGTGGTCGATAGTCGTCAACTTATCATCCAGTTTGAGAATGCTGCGCGGGAATTGCTCGAGGCAGGCAACAGAGAAGCAGTCGGCCTCCTAGGTATCAATCTCGCCGAGTCTATGGAAAGAACCAGAACCGATGTGGACCCCGCTGTGCAAGAGATGCTTCTTCGACATAGCATCGACGTCTTCCCTGAACATCCCCTCGCACTCGTGATCCTCGGATATCGACTCGAGCAAAGAGGGGAAGAGCTGCAGGCGATGGAGCTGTACCGCGGGGGGATAGCGCGGGACCCTGATCGGCTAGATCTACAGTTACTTTTAGCTTCTTCGTGCTCTCCTTTCCTGGGCGATGCTGATCAGGGAGAAATGAGGTACGAGTGCGTAGAGGCGCGAAAAAAACATACGGTACGTGGTAGCTGGTATAAACTTCCATGTATTCAAAGAAAAATAGACGCGTTGTTCGTAGCTTCGCTGCGAATAGAAAGCCTAAGCCGATGCGCACTTGGCCTGGTGGTCCCTACTCCCAAGTCTTTTTGAGAAACGTTCTAGGCAGCAACAGGTATGTAAAGCGGATATTTGGGCACGAGCACGTTGTTTCTCTAGGGTGCAGCCCTGCAGCTGGACTCTCGATGTCCTTCGCTGATCATCCTCCCCCTTGTTCCCCTTGGTTTTTTGCGGCGTTATCGTTTCTTTCCAGGTTCTCACGAGTGTCAAGTGATATGGAACGCCTCGCGCACGATATTCAGATTTTGGGCGCGGGACGCTTCAGCTTGTCTGATCCCGGGCGAGACATAGGGTACATGCCGAGCTTCTCCTGGCAGTACATGGGTCGCAATATGCGTCCACTGATGGAAACCCTCTGCTGGATCCTGGCGGTGATGACGGTCACGCTGCACGAAGCGCCCCCGACGCTCCGCCCAGGCGCCGGGTGGGAAAATACGCCCGTGACGGGCGCACCCAAAGATAAGCAACACGCAGAAGAGAAGAAGGAGAGGGAAAGCGGACGAAAACAAGCGAAACCTATACCCGTTGCAAGTGGGAGGGGGGTGAGTGGGAGGATCAGCGTAGGTGTGGTGCTGGAAAGACGGACGAATCATTCACCGCACCGCCTTATCCAGGGCGTTATGGAGGGCATGGATCGCTCTAGGTTCCGACTCGTTGCGTTCGCGCACGATCACGAGCTTGAGTACCCCCCCGCCGGAGAGGCTGTGCTCGAAGCCGCGGAACAGGTGTTTATCTTGCCCTGGCATCCGCTCGTGTCGGGTATGCCCGACCCGTTCGCAGAGCGGGACATCATCATTATGGCGCAGGTGTGTGATTCTATAGCTTTTATCGTCGGGCGTCACCTACGTTCAGGAAGCGGCATCAAGAGCTCACTGTTGGCGATTGAGTATAGGGCGTCGATATCTTAGTTTGGTGGCTGCATCAAAGAACGTTAAAACGAGCATTTTGACTACTGATATGACAGTTGGTCGGGTATACACGAAGTCAACCAAGCAGGGTTAGAGGCTGGAGGATGTCCGGAACATCAGCCGTTGCATTCGTATTTGACCTTGCGCATGAGAGTAGTTGATCGACAAAATGTTCACCGACCACTTTGGGGAAGATCCTCTTGGACGAATCATCGTTTTTGTTGAGACGTATTTCTAACAGCAATGGCATGTGAAGATGGAATTACTATGACCGTTGTGTTGCTGGCAGTGCCGAGACGTGGGTGAGCACACCTAGATAGCATTGCTAAAGGTTTCTGGGTCATGGCCGTCGCGGTCACCCTGGGAAACGGCTTTGGTTGGCCTAGGTTGCTAATGGGTGTGGTTTGTCTAGAAACTTGAAGGCAAAGAGTACTTCCTCGTGGTCATGTTTTTTGGCTTGTTGCGCTGTGCGTGCCAGAAGTAGTCTGGATAGTGCCTCAGACGAGTGATTACCGTCATTAGTGTTCTTGCCTGGGTGTGTGGGTACAGTCCAGATAGTTAAAGTGCACTGGGTGACCCATGGTGGCATTCAATAACGCACATGAACATTGTTTGCAGCTCTAGCGCAGTACCCACCGCGTGTTCAGTGGAATGCCATGTATGTTTAGTACGTGATGTGCGATTGTTCTTCTTGTCCACACAATGGGTCGAAGGCCTGGCTCTCGTTCTTGTACTCCGTTGGAGAGTCACTCTTTCACGTCCCCTTACTCGTAAAATCCTTGTGCCCACGAGTAATCACAGACTAGGTTAGCGAACCATTCTCATACGTACGACGAAGTGCGGTAGGCAAAGTTTGGAGACCAGTATGCTCGGCAGACGTTTCGCCAAGGACGAACAAGACACTCAGATACACAGTTCTGGTGTCAATGCTGGACGGTAAAGTACGTTTTCGCAGTTGCTAACGCGAATGCAGCTATCTCGCTCCAGCGCTGAACACGTTGCGTTTTGCAGCGGCAGCACGACCCCGCCCAAGGCTGCCTTTACGTCGATGTTTGCTTCGCTTCGACTTTATCGACACACGCAATACCGTTCCACTGAACCGCGTCAGGTTGATGTCCTCCTGTACATGGCTCTTGGAAACACTCTGGGGAGCCACCTTTTGGCACTCGGCCGACTGGCACCAGTTCAGGTAGGGAATCACCCCGATAATTTCCTCGAACCCCCCGCTGATACAACTTGTGGCCTGTATTGTGTATGAGGAGAGTCTCCCTCGGGATAAGCACAATTGCTTGAGGGTGGTAAGCATACTATTTTTTTTTTGAGATTTCGTGCAGAAGGTTTAGTAAAAAAGGGCGGTGCAGCGCAATTCAGGCCTCTTCATGTGCCCTGGCGTAGTAAAATACCTCCTCGCAAGACAACTTCCTGCTCCGTCGTCATCAATACGCCCCCATTCTACTGTCTCATCAATACGCCCCCATTCTATTGCCTCACACCCCCCGGTCTATAGGTTTCTTTCGGACACGGTCACCCTGTGACATCGGGCTCTCCCGGCATCGACTACTTCGTGAGCAGCAGTCTCTTCGAGACGAAGACAAGCATCGAGGCGCGAGATGCTCGAAGATTAGCAGGAGCTGCGAGCGACGTAGCAGCTGCCACCGCTGCAGCCGACGATGGTACCAGCTATTTAGTCGCCTCGTGTGACACGAC
This sequence comes from Postelsia palmaeformis, assembly GCA_037834295.1. Classification (NCBI taxonomy): domain Eukaryota; class Phaeophyceae; order Laminariales; family Laminariaceae; genus Postelsia; species Postelsia palmaeformis. The sequence goes on from JBBMHQ010078776.1 coordinate 3,639, forward strand.
ATCGGCTGATATCGACCGACCACCAGCACATGGTCAACCCGATGCTTGCGGCGAAGTTTTGTCGCACAACGCTCGTTCGGAGGGTAGCAGCGACGACTCGGCGCGGCGAGAGCGTGGCGACGGGGCGCAAGACTTTACCGAGCAGCTCGTCCTGTTCGACTCGCTGACCGCATCGCTGCCGGAGATGTCCGGCCCCCCCAACGCTCCCCACATCTTGGCTCTGGAGGGGCGAGAGTTGTCTTCGGGGTTGCTCCGGGAAGATGACCATGCGTACCACTGCATCCAGCACTCGAAGAAGTTTCACCCCGACTTCGATCCGGTGCTGAGGGGGGTACTCCTTGGCGACGCCGCCGCCCAGATTCTTCTCGCGGAAGGAAGTAAGGTAACGTTTCTGAAAAGGAACACGACGGATACGCCGCAGCAAACGAGGATTTTCGTGCTCTCTGTTAAGCAGAATCGTATAGCCGCTGCATGGTTGGGAATGACAGGTCTAGTTTTTCCTCCAAAGAGCTGCTTGCACACACGAACGGAATGGCGACTTTTCCGTACAGGAGATGTATCCTACGCTACGCTCATCGCTTGAAAGTCAGTCGTACAAACACAGAAGGGCAATACATAATCGCTCGTCCATCGCCCACCAGGCCACGAGGCAATTAGAAAACGGAACATCCAACCGCAAAAAGAGATGTATGACTGTCCTCGCAACCAAGCTGAAAGCGTTTCGATCATGTGCCACACACAGGTCCACCTGCCTCGCTGGGAGCGCACGTTGGGGCCGGATCTCATACGGCGTCTCATCTTCCTGCCCCCCCTCCAGTATCCCGACATGTTGAACATCGTGGCACAATGCCGCGTAATGCTGGACACGTTCCCCTGGGGGGCAGGGGTGACGTCGATGGAGGCCTTGTCGGCGGGAGTCCCGGTCGTCACACTCCCCGCCCGGGTATCCGTCCTCAATCTAGCTGCTGGTCAGGTAATTCATTTGGTTGTTTCTTGGGTGTGTCTTGGTTTTCGACCGTTGATAGACCACAGAGATCCTCCAAAACCGTAATTTTTCACTAGAAACTGGAATAGCGAGTCGCCGCTGATAAATAGGGATGACACAACAAGACAGGCTATTCCTGGACGTTCCGAAGGCGCCTGGTGTAGACATGTTCCGAGGCTTGTTGAGTGCATACAAACAACAGTCAGAAAAACTGATAACAGGCGTCAGTAGAGAGCTGCGATGCAATGCCCATCATTTCAGCTTGTTCGCGTCTTGACTTAGCCTACCCCGATCCCACCATCACTGCGCAGTTGACCGAACTTGGTGTCGAGGAAGATTTGATAGCATCTGATGTCAACGGCATGGTGAAGACGGCGGTCAAGATTGCATCGGACTCATCGTATCGAGAAATGCTATCTGCTGAAATTCTTGGTCGGAAAGGACGACTGTCGAACCCCGAAGCTGCCGTCGAGGAGTGGGAGCGATTCTTAGAGCAAGCCGTGCGTTCGGCTGTCCGTGATGTTGCGAATCAGTAGTCAGTGTGAGTAGCGCACGTTCGCCCGTTAATTGAAAATACTTTTGGACACAAAAATTAGGTTGAGCTGAGATGCTAGAGGGAGTGTTCAAATCCCCCACATCTAGCAAACCTATCACTCGAAACGATGTGTCCTTCGAAGCACATCAGGAGCGTTACTCTCCCTTTAACGCCAATGCACGAGGCATTTGGTGTATGTTCCCGCTCAGGTCTGAATATTCTATCACAATTTTTTGATGATACAGAGCACCCCTCTCATGTAAAATAATTGCGACGAAAACAGTGTCCTTTGCGTTGTGTCTTGTGTAAGCACAAATGGGGGATTCAAGCATCGAACGTCTCCGTCTACTGCCAGTAGGTTCTCCGCGAAAGTTAGGAGTCGACCACGTAAATGTACTCTCCCGTCCCGCAGCCTTCCTTAGTAGGCCATCAACCGCTGTCTACCTCCATATCCTCCGACTCCCATGTCACCCTTCCCGTCCAATGGTTAACGTAAAACACCGCCTGGTGTCCTTCGCTCCACGCCCTCAGCCATCCGCCGCTATATATCACAGCCTCCGGTGGAAGTATCCATGAACTCGCACCGGTCTTCTCGTTGACGTAATACGGGATGGCATCGTGTGGTTGCGCATACCACATCAGCCACTTGGGTAGACGCGCCAACGTTGAGTCAGCGTCAACCGTGTCCGATGCACACTCTTTTTCTACTCGCACCTCTGGCATGGCATCAACGATGGTATCCTCAAGCTTAATCTGCTCGTGTTCCCCGCCGCTGTTAGAATCGAAGAATTCAATGCCGTCTACGTTCTCCTGGACACCCATGTTTGGGGTTGGTGATACGCTTTCGGACGAGGATCGCGCTCCCACACTATTGCCGGCGCAATCAGTCACACCATCAGACTGCCACCCATCTTCGCCCCTCCCTTCCTGTGGCATTGAGGCGTGATAACTACAGCGTTCCTGGGCATGAAGAGCACTGCCGACGTTGTTGTAGCGGCTCTGATTTAGAATGAGGCTCCTCGCGTTCGATTGAGATTTTCTCACAGCATAAAACGCGAGCCGATCCTCGTCCCCTTCGTCTGGCTGTAATTCATCGCTGCCGTAAACTTCCTCCTCGCTCAGGGCGGCGTAGAAGCTGTCGTTGTCTTCGCTCGACGGAGATATCAACATCCCAAGCTCTTGCGACGGGTGAGGCACCGACCCGTGAGGCCTTGCGCTGCTATGACGGTCTTCGGCGTCGACTGCGACCGAAACGTTCGCAGTGTCCTTATCCTTCCATAGCTTGTCACTCCAAGCACCATGAGAAGTTGACGCGCTCTTTGGAAGCCAGCGTGAAGCACCTGACCCATCGATAGTAAAGAAAGCTTCCTGCCGAGGATCCCACACCTCACTCGAAACCTTAGCGCCCGCGGGGACGGTGGTGGCGTCCCAGGTTGAGCTTCGGCTCTCCGGGTTCCAGTAATAAAAAGATTCCGAGGTGGCGTCCCAGCATGTAATCCACCCTTGAAGAGGCGGAACATATCCGAGAGTCACCTCGTCTGTACTCATAGCCTCGCTGTTAGCGGGAAATTCAAAAGAAGGCTGTGTTTCATCTAGACGACCGTCGGTTGGCCACACCCAGTCTCCGCTGCCACCACTTGGGGTCTGGAAGAGGTCGGCATCGTCCGAGCAAGGCGTATTTTTTGTATTATCTACAAACTGGGTCCATGAATCGCCCGCTCGTTGTGAGGTAAGATCATCGAGAGGGGGGGGGGGGAACATGTTGTGACCGAGACCACTATCATCCGTCACCACGTCCCATGCGCAGAATCGAGTCCTAGGCGTCGCTGATGCGCCTGGCATTCCTGGTCCTTGTACCTCCTGAGTCTGCAGTTTCCTCTGACCCTTGGCTCGACATTCGGACCCACACTTACTCCCACTGCTGCCCCCACCGTAGGCCCAACCTTTTTTTGCTGGAACTAACCCTTTATGCGTTCCGACGGTCTCTACTGTTTCTCCGTTGTCGTTGAGCTTGCTCACGCCTTTATTGCCTTCTCTTTCCAGCCCCCTCATGACTCTCCTTGGTTCGTATTGCCGGCCTTCGGGGTCGTCGGTATTGCCGTCGGAAACCTTGGCTAGACTCGATCCAACAGCAACCAGCGCTGCGTTTTCGAAGAACCTCTCCCACACCGCCATGATGCGTCCGATATCAACCGCGCGCCCGACTCCCGAACGCGTTGCTCTGTCGTCGCTCCGACCCCTGGAACACAGATAAATTTCGTTCGTGAGGGCGTGATGTCGGCGTCGGTCTCCATCTTGGAGCGCCCGCCAAAGCGTTTCGTCTCCTACTGTTTCCGCCACGTCCAATGGCGTCTCCCCCTCGGCGTTGGTCTCGTGCAAGAGGTCCTCACGGGCGTGAGAAAGAAGCACCTCAGCGCAAATCGAGTGCCTTAAATAGCGCCAAATCACATGGAGACAAGCAAGTTGTCGGCGAACGGATCGAGGGTGTGTGTAAGGTCTCACTGCGGACGGACTTTCTTTGTGCACGACTTAATGTCACGACGGGCACGCATCGTAGTTTGTTTTTTCGCATAGGGCAGCGGGGGGGGATAACCGATATTTCAAATGGTCTGTGCTCACCCTGCCCGAACAGCGAAGTGGAGAGGAGTATCGCCAGCTCCCTTGTCCCGCGAGAGCAGCGTGCTCCCCGCGATCACGCAGAGGAATGACACGCACTCCGCTGACCCATGCGCCGATGCGTGGTGGAGGGGCGTGCGGCCCTCTTGATCCTTCGTCTTGGGCGACAACCCGGCCGAGATCAAAAGCTCCATGCTTTCAAGACTGCCCGCCCCAGCGGCCGTATGCATCGGGTAGTATCCCTGTCGCTTGAGCTGCGAGAAACAACAGGGTGTCGGTTAATAGGTTGAAAGCGCCAGTGCCGTCAGCTCGCGCTCTTCGGTGCTCGCTACGAGCAAATATGCTACAATCGGGCGTCTTGAAGTTATTGATGCTACGAAGCCTCGAGGAAATGATCGGATATCTTGACGACAAGTTATACGTGACCTCTACATTTGTGACGTTGTGGCCCAAGGTTAGGAAGACATCTGCCTAAGATTATGTGCTTGTTCAAATCCGCTTACAAGCGTGTACCATTGTACGTCGAAAACAAGTTTGATCTTGACATAAATTGTTGATAATAAAAACTTGAGTGTCACAGTGGTACCATATGTGTATCAGGCATCTAGTGGTAGCAAATACGGATTGCTACACGTTCCGAAGTGTGCTGTTTCACCTTTCGTTTGGGCTTGCATGCCATGCTCTGAATAAGAAGCTCCATGCAGTCAAGGTGCTCTCGCCCACTAGCCTCTATCAGCAGGGCTCCAAGCACGCCTGTGTCCGCCGTCCATGCTTGCTCATCTCGACCGCTTCAAAAGGTGCGCGTGGAACATCACGGCGATCACCGCAAAATTGCGGCACATCACAGGAGGATTGGGCGTTCACAAAGGAGTGTCTTACAATGGAAAACGAAAACATACGTAGCTCTAGAGTATATACTTCGAAGTATGCTCGTAATCAGGAATCCTGTGAGTATGCGAGTGCATCCTGACTGCCAGTGCGCCCCTCAAGCACGACATAAGCGTATGTTATATTAGTTCCGGAAGAACCGCACGGAGACACACCACAATACTGCGTGCCGATAACCAGGTATACGCGTTCCGGGTGCATCGCACCGAAATCGCATACCCCAGCACAGTATCACCGTCGGAGGGGTATGGAAAATCGTACACGTTCCCACGGGACGACCGACGGTAGCAGAGCCCCTCATCAACTAGGCTACAAGTTTGGGGATAATAAGGAGTAGAAGGCACCCGCCAAAAAGATACGCACGAAACGAGCGACGATATTGCGATAAGAGAGGGGTCAAGTATAGGTGTGATCTCATGCCGCAGCAGAAGGAGGCCTCATTGATCTCAAACTATATACGAATTAACGTACGACGCGATGTCATATTGGCTGGAACAGAAAAGAGGGGACGCCAGCAGAATGGATCCCTTTTCGGGAAAGCCTCATTTGTATGGGGAGACAGGGATTAAGTATCACTCCGTGAGCGAAAGCGCAGCTCTACAACAACACGACAAAGGAGAAAAGAGGCTAGGAAAAAATCAACCATCCCGCCCGCCCATCGTTGGTAGCGAGGTGTATCGTCGACAACGATACCAGTTTTGTTATTGTTTACGTATTTTACCGGGGTACCTACTCTCTGTGACGAGGTGCCGCGTTGATTGACAGACAATCAACGCGGGAGTAGTAATCCTGGGTGAGAGTCTCCGGCTGGTTGCAGCAGGAGGCCTCATTGATCCCAAACTATATTCGAATTAAAGTACGACGCGATGTTACAACAGTAATCAGGAATCCTGCAAGTGTGCAAGTGCGTCCTGACTGCCAGTGCTACCAGCACAGCATACGACGTATGTAGGTATGTGTTGCTGCTATAAAAACTGCAAGTTTTGCTGGAAAGACTTGATAGGCGACAGCCGAAAACAGCGCGAGACAACCCTCGGCATCCAGCAGCAAGTCTGACACCCAGAACACGAGACAACCGTTGAGTACGTATTCTCTTTGCCGACGACATAATAACACTGCTGTAGTTCCTCATCATAAAACATGCTGTGCAGAGTATCGGCGAATATAGAGGGGAGCTGCAGCCCCGAGGATCAAGTCAAGTGTCGACACAAACGATCACGAACGAACCTGTTCGACCGCCTAAGAAGCTTCGTAAGAGTTACGTAGTCTCCCCTCTGAACCGTGCGCAGCAAAGCTGCGGTCCGCGGTGCGCAGCACTGACCGCCACGCGCGCAGGCCGGCGACTGCTCCCCTCGCACCGAAGCCCCCCCTTTCCTTCCCACATCATCCCTTCTTCTTGTGGACGTCCTCCCGGAAAACGGGCGTCGACGTGCTGCTACTACTGTTGTTATTGCCGTGGCCACCGGTGTGACAGTAGTAGTAGTGGTATCATCCGCGAAGAACCAGCCCACGCCCCTGCGTCGTCCCGGGTTGTAGTCCTCACCCTCATCCGGACCTAGATCCTGGTCACCACGGCCTGAACGCGGCATCCAGAGATAGCCTACTGTAGGGTCTAGGATCCGGGATCCAGGAGTTCCGCCCTGTTCGCCTTGGATGGCAAACGTGCACTTTCTTGTATCGTACCGATTCCCGGTTTTTCAATCCTTGGAACCCACGGCAGTAGCTCTGTCCTCTGTGTTGCTCGTAGTTTTCCTAGGTACAGTCTAGCTCTGTCTATAGGCACTGCAGCAGCGCAGGCTGCCTGCTCCTATCATGATTACGGGTCATCATGATTGTGACGGGTTCCTGTCTTCGTGGAAACCCCTTGAAAAAATACGACGACGGCCAGTATTTTCATATCCGGGGGTTCTCTGTGAGTGTCCCCGAAGCAGGACCACAACGAAAGTACGTATGGTACCAGTTATGTCATGATTCCGCCGCCTTTTCGATCGTCAAGTGACACCTACCGGGTACTTGGGTATATGTACACATGTACACGCCCTTGCGCTTCGTAGGCGATGAAGACGGCAGATGAAGGCGGCACAGAGGCAGCAGGCACACCAGCCAAGGTGGTGCCGGCCAGGACACCCCTTTTTAAGCTCAAACGCCCAGTCACGAGAGAGGATGTACCCCAATTGCAGTCCGCGGCGAACTTTTTCAAGGGCGCGTCGAACGGGGAGTTATCAGAAAGGCAACGACAGTGCCTCGCGAAGGACCCCTCGGTTGGGTCCATGTATAAGACAGCCATGGTGAGGGACGAGACGAATACGTCGTTACTACTGCTGTGCTAGATCTGTCGAAATGTCCAGTCTGCGCAACGAGCAATAGAGCCCTTTCCCTTCCTGAGGGCATGCCCAAAGTGCTGTAAAAAGTTGACCCCACAGCAATGGTAATCGGCAGGAACAATTTTACCCAGATCTCTAAGGAGGAATACAAAAATAAGAAGTGGCAAAATTGTGAAACACAGCTCAACAGCAGTACGTAGTGAGATCGACTATAAGTCTTACCGGTATACCAGGTACAATAGAGTTAGATCAAGGTCAGAAACAAATAAGGCTGGACACAAACTGACGTCTCGGGTGCCGAACTGACTGTAAACGTTTTCGTACCTTTTCCGCCTTTTCCATTGAACGCTACTATTTTTTGTGCATTTTGAGTTCTGTTGGCGCATGAGGCAAGAGACATCGAAACATGTTCACGTAGATATCCTACGATTCACCTGACCAGGTAGCCACGAGTACGTTGTTCTATCATTTTCATGAAATGTCGATGTGTTGTTGCTGTTGTTGTTGCTGAGCTGACGATGTTGTTGTTGTTGTTGTTGTTGTTGT
>JBBMHQ010078787.1:0-11890 GCA_037834295.1 Postelsia palmaeformis
CGGGGAGGACTTGAACACCAACAATGCGAAGAAAAAAAAGCGGTCAGGTGCATCGGGCGACGAGTCGACGATTTCACACAACAGGAGCGCTAAGACACATCGCACAGGTGGAAATACTATTGACATGCGGACCTTGCTCGACGATACGAGGTGAGGATGACGAAAATAGCAGCGTGCTAAATAACCTGCAGTAGTGGCGAATCAGGTACGACGACGTTCTGGAGGAAACACACATTGAGCTGCAACGAGTGAAAGTCACAAAAGGACGACACCATCACGAGTGAGAAAAAACAGCGAACTGCAACGAGAAATAGCGAACAGGACGACACCATCACGAGTGAGAAAAAACAGTGAACTCCAACGAGAAACAACAAAAACAAACAGGGCGACAACGTTTGGAGAGAACCACAGTGAATCGGAACAACGAGATAGCAGTCATCTGTGACCGCCACGTCGTACATCATGGCGAGTTTTGCGGCCCGTCACCATCGCCTACCAGCGCGCAAGTCGTGCTAAGCACGGTTGGTAGCACGAGGACACCGAATACGGAATATTTATGGCACAATTTAGCTCGCATGCACCGGCTGCAAAGCTGACAAATATCCCCCCTACCATCGCCTACCAGCGCGCGAGTCGTGCTAAACACGGTTGGTAGCACGAGGACACCGAATACGGAATATTTATGGCACAATTTAGCTCGCATGCACCGGCTGCAAAGCTGACAAATATCCCCCCTATCAACGCCGTATGCAGCAGAACGGATAGATAGCTTCGATGTACGAAATGGCATCCTCTCTGCGTACGCAAACGTGAGTGTTTGTCTTTTACCGTGATCGTTAGGAAACGTCACGATTCGTGGGACCGCTGTGCGCGGCGCCTGCACAAGGTTCTGGCTCGCACTGACCATGTCGTCGACCCCGATTCCAACAAGGATGAAGGGCAGTATCTGCGACAGCGACGTGAACGGAACACCTGTAAAAATGAGGATAGCGCGTGGATCAGACCGGTTGGGTTTCCAAAGGGTTCGGGAATAGGGAGCGGGGGAAGGGGGGGGGAGTGTCGTGAATGAGGTGGGCGATATTTTCCGGACGATCCGGGATTAGGGCGGTAGGGGGGAGGGGTGAGAGTGACGCGTTAATGTGATGGATTCATTTTTTGGAGGGTTTGGAGTTATGGCGTTTGGGGGGGTGGGGGAAGGGATTGTGTTCCGGTTGAAAGCGTTACACGTAAATGCGGGACGTTTGGTATGTAACTTGTGGCATGTGCGCACCCAACATTTGCACGTTGATGTTCCGGACGATCCGGGATTAGGGCGTCCGGGGGGGGTTGGGGGAAGGGGTGTCTTCCCGTTGAAAGCGAACTTTTGTTTTAGTTATACGCCTTTCGGAAAGTAGATGGGACTCATTCCGGAAAGCGCACGGCCGATTTGGTCGCTTTTCGACCGTAGAACATCCTGCGATTGTGTGAAAAGCCCGAATCTATACCGAAAGTGATGTCTGATCCGCGCGAAAGATCCGGCCTAAAACTTGAAAAAAACGAATAAACGATGTATGATATACAAGGGACATTTGTTTTGGTACGTATGATCGTATGACGCTGTTGCTCTATGCAGGTATACACGCAGAGAGGGAAGAGCAGGTCGATCTTTCTCCGCCCGAATCAAACACGAAGGCGGAGAAAGTGACAGAGTCAATAACGACTGTTATCACCGACCGGCAACAAGCGCGAGCGCCCACTCAGGTATACGCGTACGTCGACGACCTCTAGAGACGCATATTATCTACATGCCATGACGACAGGGGGGGGCGCAACCTGGATTTTTTCTGAGCCAGGAGCCATCCCACAGTAGGGGTGCACCAGAAATTCCTGAGCCCCTCGCATTAGGGGCTCAATATCTCACTCTATACAATACTATACTTGGAAGAAGTTCGTTCGTGCCACCTGACCGGCACTTGTATGCGCCAGTCCTGAAACGAATGTACGAGTAACGTTTCCACCCAAACGGATAGTTCTTCACTAAGGGAACTCAATCGGTCAGAAACGTTCGGCCCAAAAAGTACAACCCCTAGTGGGGTCACTTCTAGCCCTGTCTCTCGCTTGAGGAATTCCAAATAGTTATAACAATGAAATAAAAAACAGCTGTGAAATGGAAGACTTGGTGAATTCTTCTATGCAAGCTGTGTGTCATATTTCGATCGCGCGTGTTGGTACGGGTCTTTTTAGGGCCTCATGCAGGAAACGCATCCCGTACATGAGGAGGACAAGACCTGAAGCTGCAAAAATATATCACCTCTCATTTAGTATCGCGTTTTTTTCAGGAAAAATCTTTGCTAACTTGCATACCAGGGTATGTCATCCAACACATTTCGGAGGTGAAACCGCGAAATACCTGGCCCAGCGAGCTACCTCTGTCCAGCTGCAAGCAACAGCCTTGTCTATTTGCGTGTTCTACCAGTCCGTCAGCACCGTTCCGTGCGGTATCCACTCAGTGTCCCCACAAGCGCGATCAACCAAACCATGCCAGTCGCTGCTGTCAAAGTGAGCTACGTACTGCAGTACGTACTCAGCCAAAGAAAATGAACCATAACGCCGAATGCTCTCTACGACAACAAATGCTGTTTATTCTCTTATCGGTTCCTGATCCCTGATATATGTTCCCTTCTGCAGTCCCTCAGTTGAGAAAGTCCACGAACGAGATTCTGTTTCGGTCGGAACGCGGCACAAAGCAATAAGTCATCATGGACTATCCTAGCACGCGTCTGTAGTACACACAACACTAGAGGCGTAATACCACCGTCGCCGTCATTCTCGTCTGGCGACTCGTTGAACGACATGCCATCATCGGTTGGCTGGGGCTACAACTCGTACCATCGCCCGGGGAGGTAGGAGGGGGTAGCAAGCATGGCCGTAGTCGTATGTATGACCATAGACCCTCGCTTCCCTACAATGCCAGGACGGAACATGGCGGGTTTTCACTGACAAGGCAGACATTACTTGCACCAAGCCCGAAGCGCCGTGAGGTGTTCGGCGAGGCCGGAGGGGAGAGGGGAGGGGGGGGCTCACTCACCGAAGCCGTTGTTGATGCCGTACGCGGCGAGCCCGCTGGCCACCACTATACACACCCCTCCGAAGCCGAGCCAGCTGCGGCGCCCCACCGCTCCCGATCGACACCGGCCGAGCCCCATCATCACAAACAGTACCATGACCGTGTCTTAAGTGCGCCAATTGAAAGGAAAGGCGGATGCGAGCACACGCCAGCGAACAGACACGCAAAAACACACAGCCACAGATCCACAGAGACAAAGGGGTGCAGAGACACAGAGGCACACAGACGCACGCACAGAGACACAAGGCATGCAGAAGCAGAACACGACGAGGAGCGCGCGAGTACACGCAGGCACACAGACAACCGAGACATACAGACACAAAGACACAGATACACAGAGGCACATACGCACGCGCGGAGATTGGCGGCAAGAGCGAGCAGAAACAGGCCGAGAGGGGTCGTAAGCGACAGCACGCGATGCGAGCCGTGAAAGAGTGGTTTCGGCACGCGGAAATACCAGGCGCAAAAATATGATCTTCGTATGCCACCCGCCTCGTTCTACAGTAGACGACCAAGAATACGCGTTTGCAAGAACCGAAAACAGTGCGGGTGTGTTGGTGGCGGTGTGCTCTGTGGGCCTTTGTAGGGGAGCCTGCGTGAAATAACGCTCTGCCCCAAGCGGCAAGGCGTCTCTATGTCGAGGAGCTAGCGATAGGGTTATGTCTCCCGGATGGGTGAAAGGGTTGGGTGCGGGACTGGATACGTTCTCAGCAGCGTCAGACGTCAACAACATCAGTGCCATCCATTCGTCATGCCGAGATTCCAAACCTTCTGTTATTTTGTTTGTCATCATTGTCCTCCGACAGATGGGGTAAAAATATAGCTTAAGCTCAACACACTTTTCTTCATATGAACTAAATATGTGCCGCTGTGTCCATGTCAACTCCGACATTGTAATGGCCGCTTTGCATTTGCTTCTGACTTGCACGGGTGCTCGTCCAACTACCGTCTGTGTTTTTATGTATCACGCGTCTTCGGTTACGTTACTCAACGGCAGAGCTCTCTCACGGCCGTTTTGCGGTTGCTGCTGTTACTGCTGACGATTTGTTCGTTGTTGAGCGTAGTGGGGTTACACAGGTACGACCACCAGCATGATCTAATTTTTTCTCCGACGATGTATGACGCATGTTCCATTCCAACTTTAATAGAATACACTCTATACAGCAGTAGTAGCGCAATAATAGTCTCTCTTCTATCCCTCTGATCCAACAATTTTCCCACCTTCCCATCATGAAGGCTCCCACGTATCGATTTCACAGGGATAAAAGCAATTTTAGCCTCCTCCTTGAAAATGGACTCGTCGGGAGAAAAAAAACTACTGTACTTGACGAAAACGATACATTTTTTTTTATGTAGCGCAAGACACACAAACTAAAAACGCGCGTCCGAGCTTTCAGCTCATAAAACTAGGAAATAAACCTAATGCACTCACTCCTAACAAAGCAAGACACATGTCCTTTCGCGTTAGTACTTACAGATTTCCCACAAACGCATGCACGCGCACAGGCACGCAACTCACGCACGTGCGCACTCATGCACGCACCACCGTGCGCAGCACAGAGGGCTGACCCGTTTACGGCTGTAGGCCCGTTTCGGGGACAGACCACTCAAACTCTGTGTAGTTTTGCCCCCCCAAACGGGACTGACTGCAGTTTTCCCCCTAAAAGGCATGAATAAAGTGAAGCCTTGCCAGATTGCTTGTGCGCCAAAACCACCCCTCGCTTATTCCAAGTACATTTGCCCCCAAAAACCGTTCGTGCAGGTCTGAAGGGGTAAGTAAGCGTGTGCTGCTCGCAAGATAGCACACACACCCTCGCACGCATTTCGAACCTACTTTTCTTGACAGTGCAGTGGGGAGGGAGAGTGTACACACGCCGAGCGATGCGGCTTCAGGGGAAAAGTTTCGACGAGAAATCTTTCCAAAGCCACAAGTTTATGTTGCGTGTCCCCCCCCACTCTTGAGTTTTATACTAATACTTGAAAAAAATAAATCCATCCGCTGTGAGATCGAACACTTCTTTCGTGGAAACGTTTGTTTTGCAAGCTGCATATGGATGATAAATGTATGATATGAAACTTCGATACCGCGGTGCCACGGGTTTGAGATCACCTCATGAAGAAATGTACTTGAAAAAAACCACCCTGGCCGCCCTCGAGATCGAAGATGTTTGTCGAAACTCGTACCTTTTTTGCAGGCTGCGCGTGATACTTATACTGAGACCAAAGCGTGCCTGTGGGTTTGTTGTACGTGACGTCATGACGGGCAGAATAGGCCGGTTTGCAGAAAAATCGTCTTGGGCATTCACCGCAGGGGGTGGCCTATTCTTGCGTGTCATACGGCATCAGGCAAGCAGGAAGAAGAAAACGCTACAACCTGTTCGTTGCTCCCCCCCCCTAGGTTTGGAGATAAGCCGTCTCGCATACTCATCCCAGGGGGCGGTGTCGTCCTGCGTTTTATACGGTCAGCAGGAAGAAGAAGACGAAGAAGCTGACATCATCTTTATTGTGATCCCCCCCCCCCTAGGTTTAACGATAAGCCGTCTCGAACACTCATCCCAGGGGGCGGTGTCATCTTGCGTTCGATACGGTCAGCAGGAAGAAGAAGAAGAAGTTGACATCATTTTTATTGTGTCCGCCCCCCCCCCCCAGGTTTGGAGATAAGCCGCCTCGATAGTTCGTTTCAGGGGGGTACCATATCAAGCGTTGTGCCATACGGAAAGCAGCATGGGTAAGCAGGAACAAGGAGCTGGAGCCACTTTCGTTGTGTGTGCCTCCTGATCAACAGGTTGTGGCGATACACTTTATCGGAGAAATCCTCCCAGGGGGTGGTGGGATGTGGTCTAATAAATAAGCGTATCGCATCAGACGGTGAGACAGACCACTCGACGAAGTGACTAACTACCTTTTTTTATTTTTGGGGCGTTAGACTGCAGTAGACGACCGTAAGGATAGTACGCGGTTTTTTGGTTTCGCGATACGCACCGCTAAGTAGGGTTTGTTTCGTTACGCTGCCTCCAACAAAACATTTTCAAGTCGAAGTTCTGAGTGAGGCACGGAGCCGCGCAGCAGCCAAGTGGCCTTTACATGGCACGAGTGAAGGTGGGGGCAAGCCCCCTACCGTGAGCAGGATGGCAGAGAGAAAGTATAAGCTCACAGGTGACGCCGAAAAGGAAGACCTCTCCAGACACGCTCTCCGCCAAGGAATCGTCCATGGAGCGTCCGGTGAAGTACGCCACGTTCAGGCTCTCAATTTCCGCTGCCTTCTTCCTCATCCGGTCCTGAAACAGACCCTCCCACTCGTACACCTCCCCGTACTCGTCGCCCACGCTCAAGCTGGCCTCTACTTCGTACGACTGCGTGCGTGAAACGAAAAAGGGCCGGAACACGTTGAAATTGAAAACGTATCGGTTTACTTTACAGACGGAAGTGACAGAAAAAGACGGCTGCCGGCCGATCGGTATGCTGGCTCGGTAGGTCGCTGTCAGGATGGGGACGCCTTTCCGGCCTTGACCCCAGAAATTCACAGGGGGCAGAGGGCGCCGGGGTGGGGGGGGGAAGAGGCAATAAAATGTACACGCGTCTATAGTAAACGTCTGGATACGAGAATGCTTATACTTTAGAACATAAAGTAGACGTTTGTATTGGGTAAGCACGGAGAGCGTGCGCATCTGAGCCAACCCGCTGAGCTCACTGGGTCCCAAGACGAATAAACAATTGGTGGGGTATATGCCAGAGGGGTGCAGCAGTAGCATCGGCGTGGCAACAGCAAGTAGAGGCAGTTGGCGCGGCGCGGTGGTCGTATTCACCGCCAGCCAGTTGCCGGCTACGTACCACGTGTCGTTCCTGCTGGCGTAGTGCGATGTCGGAACGGCATTCCGGCAATGAATGAAAAACGAGGGTGCCTGGGGATACTTAGCCCTTTTCGGGCGGGTCCGACGGGGAGCGCAGCCGCAACAGCACTCGCGCCGATCAGAAAGCCGGCCACCAGTAAAAAAACGAAATCGGAACATAAAACATAGACAGGCCACCGCTCAGTTCAACGCATAGAGGTTGAAGGGGAGGAAGGGGAGTGGCAACACATGGTGCCGTAACAACATAAAATGACTTAGTACAATAACCAACAAAACATAACTGAAATGAGCCTACCTGCGTCATAACCCTTGCGCTGATTACCGCCATTTCGTCGTCGAAGGTGATGCTGTTACCGAAGATTGCTTCCAGGCTTACCGCTCCACCATCTGGAAAACGAGGCACGTTGACCGCCGCCAGGACGTCGGCATCATTTGTCACCGTCGCCTGTATTTAGTGTCGCCCCCCCCCATAACACCGCGTTTTGCGACACCCGAATGTGCCGGGGAGGGAAGGGGGTGGCGGGCGGGTGGGTGGGGCGACATTATAGGCGCAACGCAAGTATCGTCTCTGCGGATACCCTGAAGAAACAACTCAAGCGTAAAAAGCCGACTGAGGTCACAGAAGCAGTGGCGGCGGCAGTAGCAGCAACAGCAGCAGTAGCAGCAGCAACCACAACGACAACAGCAGCGGCAACAGCAGCATCAACGGCAGCAGCAAACAACAGCAACAACAACAACAACAACAACAGCGAAGCCGGACTTACGTTATATACTTCGAAACTGCTACCCCAGAAGCGAGCCACGCCACGAAGAGGCTGGGCGCATGTTTCGCCGTTGAAATCCAGGAGACAGAGGTCGGCGAAGCGGTGGCCTTCCCCGGTCTGGCCGGACGCCCGGAAAACGGCGACAGCGTCGCACGAGGGAGTAAATGTTGAACATGCGATGATGCTTAACCGCCAGGGCCCCAGATCGCTACGCATATCACAGCATATCGCAGTAGTTCCCAACGGCATCCACCTGATAACTCTCCATCGCATTTCGAGTGCTTGAACTAAATAAACATGGCCGGTTGCGCATCGCGGTATAAGTAGCCGTTGATAGAGCCGACCGGAGAAAAAGCCGGGGAGCGTTTTTCTTTCTCTGCCGCAAAGATAGGGTGCGCTTACGGATTCAATTCATCGCGCGGTCTGATTGGCATTCGCTTTCGGGTGCCCGACAAGCAACCGCAATGACAACGGCAACGGCAGCGCCAATGGCCAAGGAAACGGCAATGAAGGCACCCACCCCTCCTGCGGATATATATTTCTACATCTTTCTAGGGAATGGGATGGTCTGCCTCTACCGAGCGCCGATGATGCGCGTATGTTTTATCGATGCCACATACACACACCTCTACTCGGAGGGTTTCGGCGTTCAGTTCCCAGAAGATGTCTAGGGACTCTTTCGTCAGCACGTTCCCGCCTGCGCCTGTGTCTGGGTGCTCCAAGAGAATTACGGCGTACTTGAACCCTGCGCCAGCATCACAAGAGCACAAGCAAATGAGCAGGTCAAGGACTACCTAAATGATAACTCAAGGCAGACGCTGGACTCGACGAAAGAGAAAGCCTAACGTACACTACCAGACATAACAAGTAGATATGCCAGAAAGGCCAGCTGCGAAAGTAAAGGGGGGCGGAAGGGTGTACTCATGCCATGCGTGGCCGTAGTTGCACAGCCATAGAAAGCAGGGGGGGGGGGGTAGGTGTCTACCATCACTATACTCGTTACTCTCGTGAAGTAATCGGCCACATAAGACGGTAGCGCCTAGCAAGGCGACATTGATGGAAGAAGCGAGGTCGGCAATCATCGAGGTGGGGCCACAGGGTGAGTGCGCGGCACGCCTTTTCCCTCCTGGTCGGCGGGGCCGCGTTTTCAACGAGTCTACCATCAACCAAAAATCAACACCGGAAACATAAAAAAGGGAACCCGCTCCACATCCTCTCCTGAACAACAATGCTTTTCACTCCAAGGGAGCCGCAACGTTAGAGGGCGTTCGTTTCCGCCTCCGGTACAGATGTTTTCCGGGTTTCCTTGGAGGTCCCCCTTGCCACGCTGCATCGCGAGCACTCCCAACACGCCGACTTCTTGCCCCAAGCGCTAACACTAGCAACCCCCCTCCTCTTTGTTTTTGAAACACCTGTTAGTGCTGTATCGTGCAGTGATTGTAGCCGCAAGGACAGACAGCCGAGGACGAGGGGGGGCAATGGGGGGCGTACCACAGGATTCAACTTTCAGTTCATCCTCCCGCCTACCTTCGTCAAAGTAAGCCAGAACGACTTCCTCCTGCGTCCTCGATAGCGACTCTGCCGGAACCCACAGGTCGTCGGCTGTTGCCGTCGTCGTTATCAAGGCAGGGTTGATCAGTCGCCGCCCATGTTCGGGCCACCGCGCCGACGGGTGAGATGTATGATGTGAAGTCCAAACAGGTGGAGGACGAGGTGCCGTGGTTGCGAAGGTTGAGGAGAAGAGTTAGCGGGGGGTTCTAAGGTCAGGAAGGCCGGGAGGGGGGGAATGGGGTCTAGCGTCGAACCACAAATGCTGCGGACGCGACAAACGTTTTTTTAGTGTTGAGGAGACCGAGGACTTTTATCTGGTACTTTCTTCACTCACGGCGCCATATAACTAAATCAGTTTTCGCGTGCTGTGTGTGCTCCGTCTACCCAACGACGAAGTCGCCAAAAATACCCCGACATATTGCTGTCTCGGTTTTCGACGTCGAACAGTCGCAGCGCGCGACACACTAAGCCATCACCTCTCACGGAAGTCATCCCAGCGTGTCACCCCTCCCTCCCACCCCACCGAGACGATACCGGAAACACTTCGCTGGACAACGCAATCACGGAGAATGCATGAACCGCATCTACGGCAGCAAGAGGCAGCAGCAACCGCCGACACAAACAAGAACCACGACATCAACGAGGCCGTCAAAACGGGCCAAACCACTGACAGGAAAGCAAACGAAACCCGGCACGCGCAAGGGGCATCACACGACGAGCAGCTCTCTCTCGACCATTCACATTCTCGGACGGGAACGTGCGCCGTGCAAGAAGGCCTCGCACGAGACAAATAAACGGTCATACCCACTGCAAACGATAACGCTGTTACTTCGTGTACAGCCACTATGTTACTCGACGTAGATAGTTCGCTGTAGCGTCAAGCCTACCGGAAGATTCGACAGCCTACCGGAAGATTCGACGGCGAAATTCAAGAAGCCGGTGCAGCACAGAGCGACGCAGACGAAGCCGATGGCCAAGGTTCTCCTGGGGAAGGTAGCAACCCAGTGTCCCAATCGGTAGAAAAATTCGTCCGCCACTCGGTTGATCTCGCCGTGAAAGCGAGTCAATCCGTTCAATCCGTCGCTTTCTTGCTCGGCCTCATAATCGTCTGCGCGCAAGACATACGAAAGGCAGAGCGTGGGTCACAGAGCGAGCATTACGATGAATAAAAAAGCACACACATACATTGCGTGCAGCCCATATATCGCCCCAAACATTGCCCGAAACACGCACAAGACATGCAGTACACAGAGAAGCGCTCGTAGAGCCAGCCGCGGCCGATAAGAGGCGGAAGTAGGGCGAAGATGGAAGGCGAGCGGGCAGCGGGCGGTGGAGCGAAACTATTGACAAGTGTACGGCAGATATAATTGGCCATCACCGCCGACGTTACAGGAGAAGGAGGAACTACAACAGGGGATGGATCCTCCACATAAATGACAGCAAAACGGCCCCAGAGGCACAAACCGCCATTTCAAGCGAAACCCAGTCCACGAACGGTTCGTCGTCGTTGTTCAAGCCCGAACCTTAGCTACTGCACACTTTAATATAACTTACTTATGCTCCAAGTATTTTGTCCCCCAAACCAGCTTAAATAAAGGTGGGCGTACAGGAGTTCTGAAGCGGTTAGCATTTGCAGTCTTTTGAAATATTTGAATCTCACCTTTCGATCGGTGCGTCGAAGACATGACGAGCGGATGCCCGCCAAGCGCAGCGACCGCTTCTTCGTGGGTCGGCACTTTCAACTTACAGCGGGGGCCGACCCACAGCGCTTACTGCCCCGTTAACAGCCATAACGAGGCGTAGGATAAATAGGGCGAGATAAAGAGGGAGAGCGAACAAGTGAGGGAGGGAGGGGAGGGGGGTAGCGTTAATAAAGGGAGGAAATAAAGGACGGGGGAGCTGAGGAACGTGAAGCGGCCATGTGCAAGATCTTCCACAGTGAGAGGCATGCAGGAACGGTCCTCCAATAAGGCATGCCATACAACGAAAAGAGCGCCAGGAAAAAAATCAGCCCGAGATTTTCGTGGAAGGAAGATATTCGGGTTATATTAAGTCTAGTGTGGAACATACTCAAAATACATATCTAGCATTGGCGGTCATGATAATATCCCGGTTTAATATCATAGTAGGGGGCATAGCTCGAAAGCGCTACAGCAACGGATGTATACGTAACATATTATATATAATATATAATATATATAATATACGGAGTATATATATATATGTATATATATATATATATGTAGACAAGTGGTGCAGACAAGCACACTTATCAACTAGCGAGATGACGCCCGCAGTAAGTTTTATGGAGAAGCATATTATGACCTAGTATTGCGTAATCCAATTCGATGGTTGAATGAAGCTATTATTAGTGTGAATATGTCACCTCTATCGAGGAGTAGTATTAAGGATATCTACCATGCTACATACCTGGTATGCCCAGCAGTAGCCAGTAGCCTAAACCGAGTCATGGATTGGTAAGATAGTCGCCTTCAATGAGTAGGCCACAACAGCAGTAGTACAAGATGCCACGGCAGAAAAAATCCCATCGAAAATCGTATTATTATTATTATTATTATTATTATTATTATTATTCTTATTATTATTATTATTATTAT
>JBBMHQ010078798.1:0-11889 GCA_037834295.1 Postelsia palmaeformis
GTCTATGGTCATACGACTACGGCCATGCATGAGATCGAGTACATATCTCCTATCGAGTACACCCCCCCCCACCCCTACCCCCCGATCTCTTGTGCGTCCCTCCTTGCGTACCTGTCTTGTAGGTACATTCGGCTCCGTTAGACTTGCTTCTGCCACAAACTTCGCTGACACACTTGATGGGGGACAGCTTGTCGGAGGCAGGTTACCTGGTCGCCACTTTGGAGGCATCAGTGTCGTACATCACGCAGGTGCGCTGTTTTATAGCTTGTTCGCGCTGCAAATACACCTTTCCTGGGGTCGCATCAGGGGAAGGTGGGTGGGGGTGGAGGGCTGAAGGGAGGGGGGCGTGGGGGGGTGGCAGTACTTCGGTGATTTGCTCTTGATGGCGCAGGTGTCGAGGCAGCCGCGGCCGATAGCGCGTGCTTCTGCCGCACACGCAGGTGCTGTCCCCGCGAACAGCGTCGTTGCATCGTTCGCCCCACGGAGTGATTTTCCAGCGAATATTGTTTTCCATTTCTTGCACAAGGTGCGATGTTTGTTCGAGCTGGCCGCCAAGCCAACCTTGAAACCAACCGTCTCGCTCTACGGTATGGTGGAGACAGGGGTGGGAAACTCACCGTTTTTTTTAGTTTTGCACTTGGACTCGTACAGCTGCGGCTGGGGAGCTTTGGCCGAATTGGTGTTGCTGACACCCGCTCTACTCCTTGCCTTGCCCCCTGCCCCCCTCGATGCCCTGCTCACTCCTTCCGCCCGCCTAGATTTATTCGTCGAGCTGCCCCGACCAACCGGAAGAGTCCCCGTAAGGAGTTAGGTCTCCAGCGAGGCCTGTCGGAAGGGGGGGTTCAGCCGTTGCTTCACAGTAGAGTTTGTGTTTTACGTATATACTAGATGTGGACAGCAAGTCCCCTCGTGTTTTCGTGTGGGTTTAAATCCATGACGGTTGACTGGAGACTCACTGGCGCTCACGAACATAATGGGTTTATGTCGCTCTACTGTAGTGCCGTAAGTCCAGTCCGTTTCGTGTCACATTTTGCGGGCTGGCGACAGCGGCAGGCCTTCGGGATAGAAGCACACTGTTTCATGTTTGTTATCGTGCGGTATGATAGTAGTTATTATAGGAATGGTGACCTCCGCGGCGCTCTATTTCGGTACCTTTGTAACAAACAAATCGTAGACGTTTGCGCTTTTTGCAGGGTGAAAAAATACCAAGGTGCCAAACACCGTGGCGTTTCGAATTCGCTTGGGATGGGTGGTTTGATAGATGGACTCGCCGCCGTTGATGCTGACGTGAAGTCGGGATGGCCGTCACAGCGGCTTGTATGGGTACCTTTGTAACAAACAAATCGTAAGTGTTAGTTTTTTCGTAGGGTGGAAAGTACCAGCACCGTGGTGTTACGAAATCGCTTGGATTACGCAGGTAGTTCGATTGATGGAGCCATCGCTGTTGATGCTGACGTGAAATCGGTGTTGGATTTTTCACAAAAATGTTGCCAAACTTCACGCTGGTTGAGTCCATCTTAGTATGTTAGGCATCGGAGAAGAAAGTTGTTAGTATTACGTATACGTATGTATTTTGATCGATGGAGCCATCGCCGTTGATGCCGACGTGAAATCGGTCTTGCATTTTTTTACAAATTTTGCCAAACTTCACGCTGGTTGAGTACCTTCCATCTCAGTATTTTAGTCGTCATAGAAGAAAATTATTGTACGTACGTAGTTTCAGCATACTTTTCACTTGCACGTAAGAGCTTGTGAAGCATTCAGCGCGAAAGCAGAATTGCTCGCCACGAAGAAAGTCACGAACGAGGTCTTCCTGGCCTGCATAAATTCGTGAAAAAATGAATATATCGAAATTGCTTTGAATACGTACAACAGCAGTATCTACATCCCTCAGTAGACCTCAGTGGGCCCGGTTTTCACACATTCACTCGCGGAGCAATAACGTTTCACCTTATCGAGGAACCCACAGTATTTGCTCCACCGTACGTGTGGAAAAAAAACTGGCGGTCCTTTGTTTCCTCCCACTAGTTGGCCCGAGGCCCTCCCCCCCCACACCCCCTTGACCTACCGCGGTTCCTGTTGCATATGTTGGTGCGCATCCCAACGCCCATCTCGCGGACCTCATGACGCGACTGGTGTTGTCTGATTGCCCGCGACGTGTGTGTCCATGCGATGTCGAAGGTTAAGGTTGGTTGCGTTCTTTCTTCGTCTTGCCACCAATTGGCTTCGAAGAAAAATCGTGACGACTGCGAAAACACGTACCGCTTGTCTGTAGCCCCTCGCGCTCTACGAGTACCAGTCTATCTTGAATATCTCCTCCGAACTCGAAGTTGTCTCGCCGCCAGCTTCCTGACTGAGCATTTCTACGCCCAACCCTATTCCTCTCGCTCGGGTGAGCTCTTCGCTGAATAAAACTCACCCACAATACCACCAGCACACATCTGACAATGCATGTTTCGCCTCTGTAGGCACACCACATCCCTGGGCGCCCGTTGGATCTACCTGCAAAACCACCATGCGAGATGCAAACACGCTACAGTTATGCGCAGGTGCGCAAGGCGTAATTCGCCACACCGCGGTCACCGACGCTTAGGTTCTCCACTCAGCGACGGAGACGCTAGTCGAGAGCCCTTGTTTGCCTGTTTGACGCTTATTGTTGTCCTTTGCCAGTCATAGATAGCCATCGACTTGTTCGAAATCACGAACGGCCATCCTGCTGTGTTCACCTATATACGTGCGTCGGATATTTGACCGAAGATCGCACGAGTATCAGTACATCAGTACATAGATCACTCTCATCATCCGCACGGGTAGGTGCTGTTTGTGTGTATAGAACCCTCCCAACTATTTGTCTTCACGTCTGCCCTCCATCCTTCGCAGGTTCGCTGCTAATATCTTGGGTATTCTACGTTCGCCGGCGAAGCCCCTTACGCTACCTAATACAAGCGTTTTGGCCCTCTTCTTGCCTTTCTTCACCATCAAAATAATCACTCGCGCTCGTAGTTCTACAGACCCCCCCCTCCCCCCCCGGATGCGAGGGTCTATCGTCATTCGACTACGGCCATACATGATAATGAGTACCCCCCCCCGTTCGAAGCTGGTTGTCGAGTTAGATCATTTGTGCGAGGTAAATAACATGAACTCCACACAAGGGAATTTGTCGTATCGCATAATAATGGTAAGGCACCCAAGAGGCATTTACAGAGTACTCCTATTATTGTTATCTCTGGAAGCTGCTACACCGGGAATTAAAATAGCTCTTTGAAGCTGTCATCCATATGCAAGTTCGCCTCAGAAGCGATTCCTAGTAGGGTGTAGCTCCCGCTTGATGCGACTCGCCGGACACCCCACGGCGCTTCGCGCTTGGTGCAAGCAGAGTCTGCCTGGTCGGTGAAAACCCTACACGCTCCGTCACGGCATTGCAGGGATGCGAGGGTCTATGGTGATACGACTGCGGCCATACATGAGGCAGATCGAGTACATCTCTCCTACCGAGTACCCCCCCCCCCCCCGCCCAGATGCGGCGGTATCTTTTGTTTTCGACGTTTTTCATTCCCCTTACAGGCGACTTTTGTCTCTTCTTTTCCTTCCTTATAATTCCTTCGCAGGCTGTGGGAGTTGGCTTTCAGGAGCCTCACCTTCATGGGTTCATACCGATATAAGACAGTTTGTGGATCATACGTTTCTTCGAATTTTCCAAGGGTATGTTCGATGGGGTATACCGGTACCCGGGGTAGTTTTGGTGGGCGTACCGAACCTACCGAAGTGTCGGGTACCGGTATTGAGGTCGTACCGAACTTACCAACTCAGTTACCGGTATGGGGTTCGTACCGAACCATACCGGACAATGTGTTCGGTAGGGTATTGCGGCCGTGCCGAACCACTTCGGCAGGGTAAATACCCCCGGTATTACCAAATTTGAAAGTGTCCGGTACCGATATTATAGGTCATACCGAATTTACCGAAATGTCGGATACTGCTATCTATCGAATTTGTACCGAGTCTTATCAGGGTGTTCGGTAGGGTATGATAGCGGCCATAATACCGAACACTCCGGAAAATACCTGCAATGAGGTATATTGCGGCCGTACCGAGCACTCCCCCCATAAGGGTCGGTATATAAGGTGTATACTCGAGCAAAAGCCCCCGCTAAAGTTTTGGTACGTACCCTACTGAACACGCCCTTGAAATCTTCCATGCGTCTGACCTCTATCAGGGTGGGCTAGTGTTAAGGAATTGCCCTGGAAAGCACCTCTGGAAAGATCCAGGATTACGAATACGAAAGAGAAAGGATGGCCTCCTACTACGTGGAAGACCGGTAAAGATGGCGTCATGACGCATTGACGCATAACACATGACACATGACACATGACACAGGATCCTGCTCACTCATCCCTCATTCATCCTATGCCGCTACCTAAAGCACGCCAGAACCACAGGCACCAGGGAGAGCTCTATAACGTCAAGAGTCAAGACTTGCACACGCTTGGACCGACAAAACACCCGTTTCACCTTTCATCCTCCTACCCTCTTCTTGTGTATCTGTGAGCCTCTCTCTGCACCGCCGCTCTTTGTGGCTCGGTAGACACTGCCCTTCACACCACCACCTGAGAACCGGTAACAGCGCGTGTGTGCCACTGGCGGCAGCGGCACAGGACACCATCGAACGCCTGGACGTGGACCGACAACTTCTGACGTGTTATTTTTGCTTTGGGTAAATATATGCCTGGTACCAAGATATCAAGTGCGTGCACTGCTGTCTGTCCTACAGCAGTTGTTGTTGTATTAATAGTGCCACGGAACTATTAATAATAATACGGAGTATTTAAAATACTACAGAATTCGACGCAAGTCGACGAGGGAAGAAAGTGCTGAAATCTTCTCGCGATAAAAATGCTAGGCACGTACCGTAGTGGGGAGGAGGGAGAAGAGCCTACTTAGTGACCCCGGATCTGAGTTACGACTGAAGAGGGAGAGAGAGGAGAAGGGCGAAGATAATGAATGGGATGAGAAAAAAAAAGAAAAAAGTATAATATAGTAATACCATTTGAAAAAATATTTCCCGTGTTTGTTGCGGAGCGTTTAGGAGATACCACCGTGAAGATACAGAAAGATGATATTCGTGCACGTCCCGGTATCCCTCCAGAGGCTTCCCTCACTCCTGTGTGTTGAGTGCACTAGGGCTCCGATGAAAGGTCTGAACGGTGGGCTTGGCTGTGCCTCGCCCTGACCCCATGTCCCCTGTATTCTGCGAGTGAATGCCATACTACTACTGCGACTACTGCTTGCTGGTGTAGAACCAAGGCCTCTTTGACCGGTACACAAGCAAGTACACATGCGGTCAGTCAAGCAGTCAAACTGCGGCCTCCTCAGCGACCGGGACAGCCAATCAGACGCCTTCTCGAGTATGTTTGATCAATAGACGCATGAGACAAAGACTGTGAGATTGGCCCTGTGCTTTCGTCCTCCCTGTGTCTGCGCGCTGTGCGCTGCTGTGTTGCTTGCTGCGGGGGTTTTCGTTTCATACAAGCAATCGCGGTGCCTGCCTGGCGCCTGGAGACTCGTACGAATCGGCTCCGTAGCCAACCTCTCAAGATGCCGTTGGGGCGAACGAAATCACGACAACGCCTATCTGCGGGAGGTTTGCTGTCGGTGATCGCGGCTGCTTCCTCCCGAGCAGATGCTGTTGTTTTTCATTGTGCGCGTGCGGGTTCCTGTAGCACAGCAAGCACACCATGCCCAGCATTCCTGGCACCGCACAAGGCAACAAGTTTGTCACTGGACTCCGACCCGCGCCACCCTCTCAACCCACGGAGAAAGCGTCAGCCTGAGATTTGCCGAGTGCGCAGCAGAAGATGCAGGAGCAGACGAATCCGCGTTCTGATGATGGATAGACAAGCCGGGGAGCAGGAGGAGGAAGCGGGACGATGGTCGGGTAGGCCGCGAAAAACGCGCCCTCTGACGTTTCTGGCAGAGGCTATCAATGCGGCGATTTTGGAAATGTGTGTCGAGAACCAAGGGCGGCCTTTGGCCATGGCCATGACGGACCTTGTCGAGCGTGCTGTGGAGGCCTTCGTTTCCGGTGAGGGGACGAGATGACCGATGCTCGGAGCGGCGAAAAACTTTTACTACTGGTGTACTATTCACCTGGTACCCCAGGGATGACAGATGACGCAAACCTCAAGTCTGCGCTGCTGCTGCTGCTGCTGCTGCTGCTGCTGCTGCTGCTGCCACGCAACGTTCTAACCAG
The DNA here is from genome assembly GCA_037834295.1 of Postelsia palmaeformis. Classification (NCBI taxonomy): domain Eukaryota; class Phaeophyceae; order Laminariales; family Laminariaceae; genus Postelsia; species Postelsia palmaeformis. The sequence continues at coordinate 6,251 of JBBMHQ010078798.1, forward strand.
ATGGTTCAAACGTTCGAACCAGGTTCCATTTGAGCATATTTTGTTGTTGGTTCAAAGTTTAAAACACCGCCAGCCGAAAACAGCAGTATGAATGCCGAGAGCATCGTTTTCATATATATCCCGACACGGGACAGCAGCACCCCCCCTCGACCCTATGCACCTCCCGGTGCTTGACGTCAGAAACACGCAACATGGCTTTCCTTGTTTCTTCCTGCTGCTGAATTCGAAGTCCACATTTTCAAGAGGTCTGCTGCGGAGTGTCGAGTAGTCCTGAGAGCATTGCAGCACGTACTGGCGGTCTGAATACTTCGAGTGCCTCGTGAGCCGTACCGAAGACCTACATACTGCTGGGAAGGTTGTCAGCGTCCGAGGACGAGCTATCGAGATTTAGTCATTTACCTCGCGAATCCCAGTATTTTCCAATTTCCGAGTCTCCAGGGCTCCAGAAGCTGAAATGCCTGAGTCCGCGCGGGTCCCCAGGATACCATAAGCTGAAATGACTGAGGACTCGCGAGTCCCCAAGGTACCAGAAGCTGAAATGACTTGAGCCCTCGTCAGTCTCCGGGGTGCTGGAAGCTGAAATGGCGACGAGTACTCGCGAGTCCCCAGGGTACCAGAAACTGTAATGACTGAGTCTCCTCGCGAATACCGAGCCAACGGGTCAACAAAGAAGAGGGTACCTGGTATACAAGTCAGTATACCCACCTGGTAGATGTTTTGTGTTTGTTGCTGTAGCCCCTTCAAAAAAAATGTCAAAAGCTAGCAGAGAACCAGTGCCACCGGGACTCGGCCATTGACTCGCGAGTCCAAGTTATGTTGAAGTACTAAGTCCCCATGGTATTGGAAGCCGACATGACTGAGTCCTTGCGATTTCCCAGGGTTCTGACAGCTGAAATACTGAGTCCTCACGAGTCCGTAGAGTACTGGAAGCTGAAATGGCGGAGTCCTCGCGAGTCCCCACGTATCGTGCAGGGTACAAGCTTCCCCTTCGTAGGTTTCCCTCCGGGCTGGGAGTGGCGTGAAATCCGGGGGTGTCGTAAGTTGATAAGAGAGACGCAGGTATAGCCCTCGCACCTCTTTTTTTTGGAATAAGGATCCTGGATTACATCAAGTGTAATGGGACACTGCTGTGTTTCCAAAAGCGAAGAGTAGTCGTGTAGTCATCGATGCTCTCACATGTCTTGGCATGTAGGAAGCATGAACTGCAGAGTAATACGCTTTCCTTTGAGCAATACAGCAGTAGGCATCGTGAACGGTCCAAGAACAGCTGGGGGGTTGTTCGTATAAAACCTGTTGGCGCAGGGAGGAGTACAAAAGCACCAAGTATGGATATGTCTAGTGAATGGGGAGTTAATTGGGTGATCAGTGATTAAGGGTCGTTTTACTACTGTAAGGTGGAATGATGTTTGTTGCTATTAATATTAGAACGTCACATGTGTTCGCATGAGGCGGTATCGGATATGGATGACCAGGGAATGTTATTCGGATTTGGGTGTTGTACAACAAGTTGGCGGCTACGACTGCGATATATGTTGCGTATGCGGTCGGATTTGCAATGAGCTCAAGGTAATGTTCAACGCTTTGGTTCTGTTTTTGAGGTGACCCACAAATCTGAATGTACTCTTCGTTTATCCCGGAGGTAAGAAGTTAGTTTTTTTTCCCCGGAACCGGGCACTACGGCATGCATGTGTCGAGACATGTGAGCAAGTAGTTGGTGTCGCACTATGAAAATAATTAGAGGGTTGCCGGAGACCTGACGGGTAGTACATATCATCAAGCAATCGCCATCTCCAACTTCGTTGACGATGGACCAATGTCCATGACTGTTGAGACTGCTGTTGTGGATTGGCTAGAGTTGGAGTTGTGGCTGTCGCTACCGCCTTCGTCTGAGTAGTCGTCTCCATTTGGCGTGCTGTTGCTCCTCTGAAGAGATCTCGCGTGTCATGTCGATGTCGAAGATGAGGGGAGCATGTCCTGCAGCAGCACTGATAAACTCTGAAAAGAGAACGTTGTGAACGTAGGGGATCCCGTTTAAATGTAAGGCGTTCGGGTTTGACGAGGCACATACGAGGTCGTCCCTACAAGCGGTTCTGCTCAAAGCGACATACAATTGTCCATGGTAAAATACGTCACCTCTTAGGCCAAACCCTACTATTTTCAAAGTCTGTCCTCGGGACTGATTAATGGTCATTGCGTAGCACAATCGCACGGGGAATTGGAGTCGGTGGAACGTAATGCCACCGGCGCCAACTTGAACTTCAAAACATATGCGCGGTATTTTCTCAATGGGGTTTTCTTGCGATTTGACCTCGACGTCCAAGGCTTGTTGAGAAATATCTCTGAATATTCCTTTTTTTATTCCTTTTTTCCGTTGGTGAGACCTCTGTCGAAGTTGGTGTTACAATTGAAAAAAAAAACTCCAATCTTGAGGTGCGGATCATGGGGAGGTGTGCCAGGCACTTGGACACTGTTTTTAAGTACTCGACGGGAACGACGTCTGTTGTCCTCGGTAATTATGTTGCCCGTACTTGGTAGGTGATGGTTCCACCCTGTTATTCAGTTGAGGATGAAATCGTTGATGTGGTTGGTGCTGGTATTGATGAGAGCTAAAATGCCCAGGTCGTTGTAAGTGCTGGGGTTAACCTCCACGATATCTGGGTATGCGCTGTCGATGAGGGTCTCGAAATATGTCGCTCCGTCCATAGAACGTGTTTTGCAAGCGTCTTCGTTAGTGACGATGTGTTGCAAAGGGGTTGAAGGAGTACCGCTCGGCGGCAAGACGGGCTCTATGCTGGCCTCGCCGACGGCCAGTACTGTTTTTACGAAAAGGATGTCGTATTTTTCTCTTATTGACACCGTGAGACGGAAGCGTTCAACATGTTGCCGCAGGCTAGACTGAAGGAAAGCGTGTTCCACTATTTCATTTTCAACACCAATCTTGAGGACAGGACGGACTTGTCTCCTGTCTCCGCTGAATAAAATGGTTTTGCCGGTGAAGGCAGTTTTTTCTTGCAGAGGCCTTGGAGTGTTGAGTTGGGGGCTTCAGGAGCGAACTCGAAGGACATAATAACTTTATCACAGATAAGGAGCGATACATGCCTGAGTACGTCAGCACGGTCAGACTCAGCTTTGACGTTGCACACACTTCCGTCAACGGCGCCATCGCCAAACGGTAACTTAAAAGTGGAATGGGGGGTAAGATGAGTAGGCGGTGATACCCGTGGACGCCGCGCGAAGCACTAATTTTCCCTGAGGAACGAGGGGGAGCTGTGATGGTGCACTCTGTAAATGTTTTCTCCGGTCCCAGCAGGTTCATCTATCATGTAGAGACCACCTATGTCCTGTAGAGCATTGATAGTAACAATGTCGAAAACGTGTCGTTCTTCGGCCGTCAATTGAAGTTTTCGCGGCTGGGCGAGTTCAGCCTGCTCTGTCCTATTGAAATCATTGAGGAGGCTGTCAAACTTTGTGTTGTCATGGTGTAGGTACATTTGAACGGCCAAACTGATTTATAGAACACCCGTATTTGTTGAGCATGACCGAACAGGGTGCTTTTGAGATCAGCGAGGGGGTGCTTGGGCTTAACTTTGAAAACGCGGTCAACCAGGTCTGGCCTGTCCACACCGGTTTGACCAGGACGGAGGCTTTCTAGTGCTTCGGGCAAGGTCGGGGATCCTGTAAATGTCACCATCGAAGGTCGGGGGGCTTATTGCGCGCGACAACGGCCATTGCTTCTAGTGGTTTATTTTGTATGTTGACACGTGACCCGTGAAAGCTTGCGCGTAAACGTTTGCCTACGGTGTTTTCAGGTGGGGCATTGTCAATACCATTCTTGGTAGCCATACGCTGCTCGGGGAGTTGTCCCGCGATATAAAACTGTTTCATTTCGTCAGTCCTACCGTATCGATCGCACGCCCGATCGTGCGACGGAGGACAGCAATTTGAACACGGGCTTTATCAGTAAATTGCCGGCAATAATAGAAATTGTTCACAGTTTTCCCGTCTTGGGCAAAGTACGGTATTGTCGTCCATCCATGAAAATGCCAGGTGACCATACAGCTTCACCAGAAAAGTACAGCACTGGGTATTGAAGAGGTAAAAAACTATTGCGGGGGACCATAGTAAATAGGACCAAATATTCTTCGTAAAAATAGCGAAATGTATAGGCGTTTGTCTGTGCCGGAGGTCCTATTTAATATGGTCCGCCGTAAGAGTGAAGGTACGAAACGCGGCTTGTCACATCCCGAGTCCGGGCCGTTTCGCGGAAACGTTTAGACGGGGCCCTTTGCGGATGAATTTGTGCTGTCTTTGCAAAGCAAGGCGGCGATTTCGGTTCTAGCAGTAGGGCTGAAGACGCGAAGTTTTCTCATAGGAAATACTCATATTGTCGATATTGTCGCAATCTGGGTCGTCCTTTTCAACAAGCAAGGCACAATATTGTTCCACCCAAGAGTTGTGCTGCTTGAGTTTGTCGGCAATGAATTCAACCGTCTCGCCGTCAAGATTTAGAGCGTTGGTTCTTAGCTGCAGTTTATGATCGTATATGTACGTGCGAGCCTTGTTGGCAGTGTTCTCGTGAGAAGCACGAAAACTGTAGTACCACCCGGTGGTGAGGTCGACCATGCAAGGTCGGCATGCTGGGATACGTCCGTTGTGTCCATGTGGGCCCGGGACTAGCTCCCGAGACATGTGAAACAAAACCTACTGTCGTAAGATCTTCGTCTTCGCAAGAACTGACGACTGCTGAATGTGTTCGTCGACCTAAGATGGGGCTGTGATTTTGCTGGGCTTGGCAGCTAGCTACCAAATTTTGGTTCGTTCTGTACAGTTGGCTGGCGGAGTGAGAACAAAAGCAAAAAAACTGTTATTGTTTGAAATTTCCTTGGCAAAAAAATCACAAATAGACGAGCGACAACAATCAAACGCGCCGAGTCAGCTCTACCACAACGCAGAACTGCGGAAAATACCGCACGCAACGAACTGTACAGTAGTACCTGGCCAACTAGATAGCTATTTAGTAGTCGCCGATTTGTAGTCGGCCAATTCACGGCCCTGCTGTACTGGACCGGCAATTCGGCAAGCTACCCACCACGTCATTTGTGACCTACCGGTCATCTGGCGAGGTTTATCCCGCGGTTTCGCCACGCTGTACGAATGACATTACATCCCCCCGCATCACGACATACTTGCCGCATGCAGGAGAACCGGTAGCTCCGTGGTTCTGCAGGTAACCCTGCTGCTGGCGGTTGCATGCTTGCGTTCGAATCTCGGATGTTGTATTGATTGCACAGAAGTTTTTTCTTCTTGTTCTTCTTCCTGTTTCTTTCTTTTCTTCTGTCGCCAAAAGTGCGAGTGCGCGAGTTGGCAAAAAACGATGAAAATCGACGAGCAAATGGGAATGAATGCTGAACACTGTGCGCTATAAAAATCGATGAAAATTGGCGAAAAAACGATGAAAGTCGACGAGTAGTACCTGTAGTAGGAATGAGCACTGCGCGATGGAAATCGATGAAAATTGATGAATACGATTGGACTGCTGAATACTGCGTATTCGCGATGAAGGCAAGTGCCGGGGGGGGGGGGGGGTGTCCTGATAGGAGAGATGCACCCGATGCCCTGCGCTGCCGTAGTCGTATGAC
>JBBMHQ010078809.1:0-11888 GCA_037834295.1 Postelsia palmaeformis
TCACATATGATCCGCCTGAGGCGACGTATCTAAGTTTGGCGTTCCTTCAAGGAGACTTTGCACCTATTAGTTCTATAGTGCCATCTGCTAGACTACTCAGTCAGCGCTGACCCGGTGATCTAATAGATCGTCCCTTTGACCAATGGAACAGGCCATCTAGTCTATAGTACTGACTGAAGTCGATTATGTATAGCACCACCTGCTAGACCACTCAGTTAGCGCGGACTTGGTGATCTTGTGAGGTATCCTTTCTGACCAATAGCATAGCCCGTCTAGTCTATAGTTCTGACTGAAGTCCATTATGACTGACCCAATGATTTCGTCTGTGCAGGACGAGACAAAGAGTTCGCGCGATTCAGAACGCAAGATTCGAAGACCACGACGGCTTTCACACCGGTACTTGATACTTCAACGTATACCTGGAAGTTAACTCGCAGCATGATCGGAACGTTTCCTATTGCGCTCGGCAGAGTGTATGCTTGCAGTCGGTTCGTTCACCAGGTGACCTTGAGCTTTGTTTCGGGCGTGGTCGGACTTATCCTAGGATGGCGACTGTCGTCCCACTTGGATGGGCTTGGCCTATTGGTGAAGCATCACGTACGCGGGACGGCCGTGATATTTATTATCGTGGTGAGCCCATGTCTTCATAGCACGGGGGATGGGGGGGGGCAGTTTGGTAGGCGGCACAATGCTTTGGTGGAGATAGCAGTCACCGTGGAGCACTTGAATCGAGCTTGCGCGTGATTCCTCTCGTGATCGACGAAGACACGGGCACCTTTGATTGCGTGTTCTCGCCCGGTTGCAAACTGGTCGGTGTGCCTTTCGCATATGAAACGACCTTATCCGTAAGAATATCAAACATACCCATCTTTATATTAAGACTACAAACAAGAAGTCAACATCGACCTATTTTTTCCGAGTCACTCGCACAATTGCTCTTGTTTATTTGGCTTCACAGTTGGGCGTGATGGCGTATCATGTCGAGAACAACGACAGCCAGCTGATGGGGATCAAGAAGCAAGAATACCTCAGGGTCTTGGCCAACATTGTAAACGAGTCCCGCCAAGAGCAGGTGTGCCGTACTGAGAACCTTAGCCGTGACTAGCGACACAGCGGAACGTGGTCCACTCGCCCCCTGAAAGCGTATTTCAAGCGAATATCGTCTCCTAAAAAACAAAGCAATGGCTTAAGACAATTAGTGTCTAGATTCAGATATGTATTATTATTAACTCTACCTACCAATTCCCTCCTTAGGAAATACTAGCTTAAAAGCAGCAACACAGGAAAGTGTAGCGGCTGTGGGGAGCAGGTGAGCGGAATAGCCTTTTTGCAGGAAAACTACCAGCTGTAGAGTGCGTGTATGTTCTCCACATTGAACCATTAATTTTACCCGTCGACATCCAGTACACGCTGTATTCGTGCTGACTCTAGGCCCTAGAGGGATACAAGCTCTGCGGTCACGAATCATGACGCAGATATTACATCGTCATGTAGTACAGTACTCGTCAGGAGATTAGGCAATGTAATGTCATTGTACTGAGTGCGACAAGCACAACATGCACACGCCAGCAACCTAGGGGTATATTGAACGAGAGAAGAGCGAACGAAAAATAAAACTAGAGAAACTAACCATAAAAAATGCACAGGTGGAAAACATCAAAGCTCGGAAGGAAAATATCCAAGCGAGACGCAAAATGGGCATGCAAGGAGGAAAGAAAAGGAGGCACACCACAAACGGGAACTTGGGAGAGCCGAAAGAAAAAATAAGGCAAACAAACTGGTATTTAGACCAAGCAGAAAGCAACGCAGCCCACAACAGGCGTCGATGCAGCAGCCAGCATGGGTTCCGAATGCAACTGAAAGCATTGCCACGCGGTGTGTCTCCTCCTTACTGTGGTTTGGCAATACCGGCGCTCATTCCGCTATCGTTGTGACCCTACCCCTACTAGCAAGGAGAACACGAGGAAAGGAGGAAAGGAAAAGGGAAAAAGAAGAAGGAAATAATAAAGAAGAAAGAAGTATTGCGAAAACATTACCATACAAAACGAATGGCACATGAAGCGGAGGAGACGCTGCACGAGCTTCTGTTTACGTACCTGGCGCGTCTGGCAGAAAATATGAATGGTTTTACCCCCCCAAACAAAAGAGTAGTTCAAATATGTTGAACCTGTCATCCGTATGCAAATCCGCCTTTCAAGCGCTTCTGAGTAGGATACAGCTTACCCTTCATGTGGCTCACCCGACACCTCAAGGCACTTTGCGCCTGCTGCAAGCAATATTTACCTGATGGGTGAAAACCCGGCATGTTCCGTCCCAGCACTGTAGGGATGCCAAGGTTTATGGTCATACTACTACGGCCATGCTTGATATCAGTACACCACCGCATCACCATCGCCACCGCATGGATTGGCTTGTTTGGGATATCTTTGAAATGGTGGCTGCGGGCGCATTCACCGTAATTGCTAATTCCATGTGTCCGCCTTTGTGCTTCCATGCTCACCTCAATACCGCTGCAACGGTGTGTCGTATCACAGCACCCCTATAGTCTTGAACTTCGGTTCTAGCGAGCCCGAAAAATCGGGCTAAGGCTGGCGAAGAGTTCCCAAGCCTGACAGAATGCTACAGCGGCACGTATTGATCGTCTTGCGTATTTTCTCGCGTGAATGTGCAGAACACCATGGTTGGAGCTGGAGAGGGGGGCGGACAAGGACGTGATGTTTGGGGACTGGAGCGTGATGCACCTTGGGACGGCGGGCTAGCTTCGCCAAAAAACAAGTGAGTTGCATGTGTCTATTCCTCCGTCGATACGTGGGAAAATCGCAGAGAAAACAATTTTCCGCTCTTGATATTGGGAATCCGGCGGCAGAAAGGCGTACGAAAGTTGTTTGACAAATGGTGGATAAAAAATGCACTCAGTGCCGTTCACAAGCCCGGCGTCAGGCCTGAAGAGAGGGATGCGTTCGATGGCATGTTTTATCCTCAAGCTTCCTTATTACAAGGAGACCCCTCCATGCAGTTACAGAACACGTATGCTCGGTCTGTATAATATGTTTCCCTCTGACAACATGCCCCCAAAAACAGCAAATACCTGCGTGAATCACAGTTCAATATAGTGCTGCTCTGACATCACAAACGCGTTACAGAACACGTATGTTCGGTTTGTATAATATCTTTCCCTCCGACAACATGCCCCCAAAAACAGCGAATACCTGCGTGAATCACAGTTCAATATAGTGCTGCTCTGACATCACAAACCCGTCACCAGTAGTGCAATTAACGTTCTCAACGAGCACCCTTCCAATTGCGCTCCCCACAACCTTTCACGCAATAACCCCTCAACTTATCTACTAAAAACACAATTAAACAAGAAAATATGAGCCTCGAGATAGGAGAAGGTGTGCACTCGTTCTGGTTACTCAACCCGACCTCAGGCCTCGAGAGAGCAATTTGGTTGATGGCACTGTAGTTACCAGTGCAGTGGTATATTTTCCTAAATACGGATAACCCCCCAGTCGGTAACACAGTGCGTGCATCACTCTGCACGCACATACTCTGGCAGGGGTCAACATCTACAGCAGTAGCTGCTTGCCTGCTTCAAGTAGAACACATAATTCAAAGAAACGCACTTCAAAACATATTTAAATCCGAAATCATTCGCAGAATGGTCCGCTTGGTTGAAACCCTCTCAAACACCATGATACCTATCGAGACTCGGTTAACATGTACGCACCACGATACATACTTCATACCGCTAGGTATCTTCCCCTCCGCAGTAGGAGTAGACAGTATAAGCTTGATACCGTGGTGGGCAACACTCCCCGCAGCTAGGGTAAAAGCCGTGAACATAATCCCTCCGACAGCCTTTGATCTGTCCTGGATATCATGCACCCGCCAGCCATAAGATCGTACACCCATACGGCTTCAATCCCCTGACCCCCTGTTTGTGATGTTTAGGCTGGATCCTCTCGAGGAGCGAAAGGATTCGTTTTACTTCCTTCAGAGGTCGGTGGAGCAACGCGCGTCTGAGAGGGCGATGGCCCGTCGCCGCGTCAACAGTAGCAGTCGTTCTGGGACCGGCGGGGCGCTGGGCCCGACCACTGCTCCGGAGGAACCTCGCGGCAATGGCGGCGACTACGACCACAACGAGGGAGGAGAAAGAAGCGCGAGGGTTGCGAGGGCTGCAGAAAGGGCGTGGGGCGCGTCGCTGAGGAAGAGCGCGGTACAGTACTGTAGTCCCTTGGTGTCGTTAGGGGCAAAGTAAGTTCGTGTGCAGCCCAGCAGTCAACATCTGGCTCCACTTGTGTAATACAGTCGGTTTTGATGAATTGCATGAGAGCGACGAGAAATTTGGACGAAGGCACAGCAGATGGGGGTCGCGACACTGATATACAATACCTGGTATATACCTGGTATGGTTTATCAACCGATGTTGTTGCTTTGCTGTGGATCATACCCGGCAGCTATTAATTGTATTGCTAGTTCCCCGGTGGATTCAACCCTTTCCCAGGTCTCCGCACAATTAAAAGGATAGCCTTCTGCATGAGCCGAGCTGGGGCTTTACTGCGTATGGGTGATATTTCGTCTCGTCAATACGCCGCCCGGTGCGATAATCAGTACTCTCGTTTGCAGCACTCCGGCCCCAAAGAAAATATAGAAGCAAGAGGTACGGCGGCTGGCCTTTTTATGCAAGCGGAAGCCCGAAAGACACCCGGAAACGCCACGACGCTTAACCTGTCTTGCCTAACGTAAACGGTGGCAAACAATCGGAGCTGCGAAACACCGTTGTTCGAGCCAAGAATATTGCGTGTTGCATGCCTAGTAGTGCTTGACAATGCCGCGCCTACAGACTAACGCGAAAACTCTTCTTTAAGGTTCGAAGTGTCGAGCACTACGTGACAGCTCCGGCAAAACATTCCAGGAACCCAAAATAAAACCCGCAACCCGAGCGGTTCGTGTCCCACAACCAATACCAAATAAGGCCTATTCTTGCAGTAATTTCCCAAGTGCCTCATGTCCATTCACCTCTGAGTGCTGCAGAGACATTGCCGAAATTGACTCACGCTCCATCCAACGCACGGGTCGCACAGAAAGCTCATTCCAACTGTACAACTACTTCGACCTTTACTAGGGAATACTAGTATGAGCAGGCATGAACCTCGCTCGAGAGCTACGAAAGCGGGTACATATGCACACATCAGCACGATAGCATGCCATATACCGGCGTGCCATACGCAACAAACCATCGACTGGTAAGTATAAGAGGGGCTGAAATTGGATGTTATGGGGGCGCCGGCTTTGCCTTGAGCATATTCCGGCGGTAGCCCGCCGCGTTGCTGTCCATGGCACGCATCTGCGTGAAGATGCGTTAACACGGAAGCAGTACGGTAGTAACAACAACATCGAGATCACGCTGTCAGACTGTGCCCGACACGCCGATCGCACTTTCACGTGTATGTCGTTCGTACTGCCAGAACGATGGAGGAATAAACACCTTTCCATGGAGGAAATTGCTCGCCGGGTTGAGGGAAGGTCACGTGTATGTCGTTCGTACTGCCAGAACGATGGAGGAATAAACACCTTTCCACGAAGGAAATTGCTCGCCGGGTTGAGGGAAGGATAGGTAAAGCACCGACCGCAATCGCAAGGACCAAAACGTTGTGCGTGTTCGCGAGAAGCACGCACCAGATAGACTATATATATACCTACTGCTATATGCCTCTTGACAAAATCGCGAAAAAATCGGGCCCTCTGTGGAAGGCAAGCGAGCTCACGGCGCACGTTCAAAACGGAGAGTACCCGTGAACAAAATGACAGAACTAGCAGTATCATATTCTTTGAAAAATGAGCTTATAGCCGTAACTCACATGTTTTTGTAGGCTGTTAATGGCGTCCACCTCATCCGGAATGTGTACGTAGCGGATCATCTTGCCCTGGACCAAAGTCATTTCCATTTTTCTCACCAAGCCCTGACAGAGCAGTGCCGTCGTGGAGCAGATCATAATAGTAATATATCCTCGTCTTGGCTGTCAAGCGGCACCCTCAGGATTGTCCGCGCGGTAATCACGCCGTTGGGTTCGACCTTAAGCGCGAGTTCAGCTTCAAGTGTAGGGTAAGAGGCTTGCTTAACCAAAAACATTTATCGCGCTCTTCGCTGACAGCACACGGGATACATGAGAGCGCCGTGGGTGAGGCGGCTAGCACAGGCGCATATACCAATCGCCGCCATTCTGTGTGTGGGGGGTGCTATAGCTACTTGCCGGGAGAGGCATGGGTGTGAATCAGGGTATGGGCGTGGGTTGTCCAGGGGATAATATCATTAGACGACAAAAATAGAACACACAAAATCGCGCAGGGCGATCTCGCGTCACTCGTCGTCACTACATGAAGGGTCACCGACTACACTACCATCCAAATAACTACTCCACAAGCAACGACGTACTGTATTCTCAAAATGTCGGATTCTCTCCAGCCTGCACTCGTCACAGCAGTATGTTACAAACGAAGGTGAGAAAACGTCCCAGGCATACTTCGGCATTAATCAGCCAGGCGATGACACTGCCGCCTATCCCTCATGTCTCGCGGAAAGCTACGGTTCGTGGCAATAACATGGCACTGCCGCCGCCCCCATGAGACACTGTATCGAGGCTCAAACGTTTAGGAGCTTGCTCACATTTGGGTTCGTGTGTCGCACGCCAACCATGGACAAGCTTGGGTGCGAAACACGACCGGCGAGGAATGGGCAGGTGGGTGGGTGGGTGGGTGGGTGGGTGGTTGCAAGGTCAGTGCAGCACCACGACCACGCCTAGATATACCCAGCCAAGGTGTTGTAGTGTAGCACAGGGGCCTACACCGGCTTTGGGAAGGGAAACATGCTGCTCAGAGTACGTATCTTTGAGACGGCATCTTCGTGAACATGCACTACGACAGTTTGTGGCGTTCCGGTGATCAACATTGACCATTTTCAATTGAGCTATCCGAACAGGCAACGCACAAGAACCTTGATCGTAATCCACTAGACTGCAAAGCTGGTGATGAACTCCAACTCTACGTGGGAATCAAAATATCAACAGTGTACTACAGTAGTCCGACCAGTCTCCCACGAGGGCGATGGTGCATTGTTGATAGCGGACACACGTGCGGTGCAGTAGCGACAAGGCAGTTCGGCTTCGAATGCGTACGAGTGCAGTAGGGTCAAGAAGAGCGCAAAACTCCTGGTGTCACAAACCACACCATGTATCTTGGTATCAGGTTAGAATTGCCAAGCAACACTGTCTCGTGAGTGGTGCCACCGACCAAGGTACAGGATACTTACAAGTACTTACTTCATGTACTGATCAGTTTCCACCAGTATGCCAGAGATCTCGACGTCGTTCTTCATCTCCACCACCACTCGCTTGCCCCTCATGCTCTGCAAGGCGGCGATAACAGTCGCGATGATGTCAGTTTGTCAGTATCAAACAGACCCCGATTAGAAAGATACGAACCACGCATTCGTGATTCTGCGTTCCGCACAAGCAACGCGTGCATCAGGCGTGTAATAATACGAAGAGGTGTGAATTCCAAAAGCTCGGGACGGCAAGTCGCGCTATCAAGTCTCGGTATCACCCAGACACGACACCACGTAAACATTGACGTTGCAGCGTTGTTGAAGCGATGAAACCTCAATCTGCAGCGTGAGGGAGTTGGACAACTCGCATAATATGCACCGACACAACTAACGCGAAGGGTATGCTGTAGGTGGTCCGTTTCGACCCAGATCGACCACCGACGATCCGACGACACCATAGATAGCAGTGATCGATGCTGAAAGTGAACAACCATTTCACTTCGGTCTTACGTGATTTTCGTCGCACCGGTACCCGAGGTACTAAGCTGTACCTGGTACTGTGTACCAGGTACTGTGTACGGATGCATTGCACAGCAATAACTGGTGCAGAAATTTGAGCATGCATGGCGGTGCCCTAGATCTAAGTCGCTAGCCTCGCTCCTCTCACTTGTATCAAAATTGCGAGAGTCCGCTCAAGGGGGTTGGACCTTTTCCGCCCACCAGGTTGTGTTTGCGTGCCTCCCTTAGTATTCCTATCTGCAACATGAAAAGAGAACAAAGAACATATGAAGAAAAAAATGAGGCTGTGCGATTCAAAACTGAACCGCCTTCGTGATAGGAAGCTATCAGAACCCAGCTCAGATCGAATGGTGATTGCACACGCACCCCGTTCCATCTCTTAGTCCCCCACGAGTGCTTAGCCTCAGGTCGATCTCCTCTGGAGTATAGCGCAAGAACACCGACACTCATCTCCGTTCTCCGTAGTCCTCTGATCCTTGCACCGGGTCAGCCGCCTAAAATGGAACTCCTAATCCCGCCGCGTTTTTCTTTTCTCGTCCCACGCGTCACAAGTCACAAGTGGCTTCTCTATCCTCGTTTTCACTGCCCCTCCTCCGAGCCAGGCAGGGTGAAGAGCATAGTTTTCTAGAAGCAAGAGGCGAGAGTTGCGCGTGATTTTGAGTTTGAACCTGCTTCGCCACCTCGAATCGTAGCTCGTTGCAGACAGGAGCGATTGCATCTGGTCCTCTTAATAGTAAATTCCAATTCCGCCGCAGTCGTGCAACAGCAGTAGTAGGAAAAGTGAAGGCCTGCCTGGCACGAGGTATAACTGCATACCTCTCGACCTGCGCTGTACTACGACCGTAAATAATAAAGCGGATAGAATGGGCAGCAGCGATGGGGGGCACGCTTTAGAGGCCGTTCGTTTGGCCGACGTGGCCAGGAAGTGGAGGGTGCCGGAGTTCGTCGCACTGGGGCTGCTGGTAGGTGCGGTGATGCTAGTCGAAGCATCTGTACCGGAATACGAGCAATTCATCCCACCTGTGAGTCCCAACTGGCATTGAGTTACAGTAGTCCATCTCGTACCTCGGGTCTATGCTGCTTCCCGGATCGAGCATCCCGCGTCCTGCATGTACCATACCTGGTATGTATCATACGAGTACGTATATGTTTAGCTGTTCCCTATGCGATTCGATTTTTGAGCTTCAGATTTTGACCCGATCGTATTTTCAGATGTGAAGTTGGCAAATCGAAACAACAGCAGTAGTCTTTCTTACAGCAGTACTTCCTATTCGTATCGATATACGATTATGTGGCAAAATCGAATTTATTGTGCGCGCAGAGATTCGAGCAAAGGCCGAGACCAACCGCTGTTATCGTAGTTTGGCGCCGCGAAGAGACGCGCTGGGTGCGCCGCACTGCGCGTAGGACCTAAGTGTCCGAGCCAACGCTGACTGCCTTTGGTCTGGCGGCAAAAAGACGTACCAAGTGCGCTAAAGTCAACTTGTTTTCGCATTCTGTATTTCACAATGTGACTGACTGCTGCTGCTGTGCGAGTCTACGAGTACATATCCACAGAGAGGTGCGCGCTGAATGCGCTTCTCTTGGTCTCTAGGCCCGAGCCCGCGCCAGCCGACTGTAGTCTGGCCACGGAGAGACGCGCCACCCGCCGACCGCCCGCCGACCGCACCTCGGGCGCGAAGCAACGCCACAATACAGCTGTTACACCGTCCAACTCATCGATCATTCTGCTGCTGCTGCTTGCTATCGTGGATTACATCTTGAATTTAGAGACCATTCCATTTTTCGATTTGAAAATCTGATGCCCCAAGTCGTCGGATTTTGGGCCAAAATCTGACGAGCCAAAATCTGACGAGCCAAAATCTGACGAGCCAAAATCCGACGACTTGGTTCATCAGATTCCCAAATCGCAAAAAATACGGTCGGATTATGCATATTCGGACTGCGCAAGCAGGAGTTTTCATTTAATAGATCGAAAATTACGAATTGAGTATTGATCGATCTGCCGATCGGTTGAACTCACAGCTGACGGCTGACGTAATTTTTCAGTTCCAATTTTCAAATTGGTTGTTGTCTCAGCCCTTCTCAAATGCGGATATCGTTTTCTGTGACAGAAAAGTTTCGATTTCTTCATGTTCTTTGCGTTCTTCAAATTCTTCAAATTCATTTTTGATCGAAAACGTGACCCCTTTTCCGTACTTCAATCCCTATTGTTTTTCATCCCTTTTTGTTTTCTCGCTCAAACAGGAGCCAAACGGTCATCCCTTGCAGGTGTACGTCAACACACAGCAGCAGGTGCTCCCTACCAAGTCTTATCTTCCATCTCAAACGTTCGATCCGGTACGGCCGTCAATCCTGTTTGTGGAATCCACACTATTAATTATACTGCTGAAACGCTGCTGATCCTATCTTCCATTCTTTGCTGGTGCTGCTGCTGTGTGTGCTTGTGACATATCCAGGCTCATTTTGGACCGAAATGTAAGGACCGTTTGTAATACGTATGAGTACGTCAACTGTCCCTATATTTATGATGTTATGGGTTCTGGCCCCAAGCACACCACCAAAAATCTAGACATGAGATAACAGCAGAGAACACGAACAACACGTTACAACCCCACCCAGCAGCGCAAGCGGCAGCAGGAAACATCACGCGCATGGGGCAGACCCGCGGTGTACTGATGTGGCTACAGCAGTAGCTGCCTTACCGCGGCTGCGACCGGTCATCGGCCATCTCCACCTCTCTTCTGCTGCTGCTGCTGCTACTGCTGCTGCTGTGCGTGTGTGTGCGTTGTGTCAGGTATCTTGGGCACGCACGCCAGTAAGTATAAGAATATGGATCTTCGTTAGTATCGACAAATGGTTGCAATGCTCGCGCGCCCACCTTCGACTTCACACCCCTCCCCATCCTTCATTCCACTTCGCACTCATCTATAAAACTCAAGAGAGGGTGATATTTCGACTCTTTGCGCCGAATTCAATATCGCGATTTTCGTACACGCAAATCCCTCGATATAAAACTCTATATCTGGTTCTTGACCAGTAGAACGTGAGATAAAATATGGGTGAAAATAATAGTCATCAGCAAGTCCACCAACAAACACAAATGATACAGCATGGGATGGGCTGGAGGACGTAGCTGCTGCTGCTTCTGTAGGTAGCTCAGCAGGCTACAGCGCCCGCCTACACCACTTGGGTCTTGGCACAAACGCGGACGCATCTCGTGCTCGTCGTGTTGAGACATGTCCGCCAGAAATGACGGGAGGTCTGGTTGGCGCTTTACCCGGTTGTCCCCGGGTAGGGTGGGGCGTGCCGTGTGTTTGGAACAAGGGTTTGGGGCAACTCTGGTAGGAAGACGCCCAGCCGGAGCACTGGATGATGTGCTGGTGCCGCTGAACCCGGGCATCCCCCGCATCCACCCCTCCCCGATCAAGGGAGCACTCGTCTGCCGTACTCGTTCAACCAAGTCGTGGCGGCCACTGCTGCTGTTGTTGTCCTTACTGGCAAGGTGATGATCGGACGACCGAGTAGAGGGGACCTGTTTTTAATTTTGTCAGCCAAATCCGGCTCTACCAAGTAAAAGAGAACACAAATATATGCTTGGGTTAAAAATACCCCGATCATATATTTGTGTGTTGCGGACCACGTCTTGTGATAATATCGCCTACACCCGACGGTCGTATAAAGCTCGAGAGGCGCATAATTTGGCTCTGAACGCCAAATATCGCCTTTTTTCCGAGTTTTATATAACTCTACTACCCATCTTGCCGTCGTATATAGAGAGGCTCCAACAAATCCCCGATAACCCAGTGGCATCGGCAGATTTTTTAATATGTAGGAATGTCGTGGAGGCGCCGTGTTACTTTCTCCGTAGACAACCACAGCCTGCGAATGATGACGCCGGAAGTATCTGCCGCTTTGCGTGACCCCGCTATCTTTGTGGTTCCTCACAAAAGCAGTACAACTCCACAGGCCGCCATGGTTGAGTTGTTCTTGGGGGGTAATTGTCTTGACTTTTCCTACCCCGGGGCGGGAGTTTGTCCTT
>JBBMHQ010078820.1:0-11888 GCA_037834295.1 Postelsia palmaeformis
CATATCTCCTATCGAGTACACCCCCTCCCCCTCTGGTGCTCCATCCGGAGATGGATATGCGTGGTCAACGGTGAAAGGACTACACCAAGCAACAAAAGAGCACCCTCCCCTCTCCGCGCGCGCCCTATTCCCTGACTCGCCCTATACAAAACCAAAGACTTCCTCACGGCCAACGAAGGCGCCCCGCGAGAGGTTGGTGACTACGACGAGGTGAAGCGTGCCAAGAAACTGGCCGAGGACTTCGAATTGAACGAAGACGCTGGCGATAAGATATACAAGAACAGAAGGCTCGGCAGGCTGGAGGTGTGTCACACTCTATCTCACACGCTGGCGTGCGATTTAGCGCCGCCTCTTTAATCAGAAACCCGAGACATCGGTCCCGGTAACAAACACAATGTTTGAGAAATCGTGCGTTCCATGCTGACTTTAGGTAACCTCTGAGTCATCCCACGGTAGGGGTGGCACCTTTTTGCCTTCCGAAGCAATAGTGTCGGACGAGTTGAGCTCCAGAAAACAAGCCGTCGGCATATTTTGCTGCTCGAGAGCCCTACACGGATACTCGACCATGTTGTAAGCCTCCAAGCTGGCCGGGAGTGCCATGTTGAAAGCATGCAATCCACACACGGATAGTCGGTATTTCAATGCTTGCTTGCAAGCTCGAACGGATATGGTCGGGAAGCCGACCGGGAGTGCCATGTTGAAAGCATGCAATCCACACACGGATAGTCGGTGTTTCAATGCTTGCCTCGAACGGATATAGTCGGAACGTTCAATATACTCAAGCCCTCGGAAGCGACGTTATCCTCCGGCGTGCTTGCGCGCGCACCCACGAATAGTCGGCTTGTTTAATGTTTTCAAGCCAACGGGGTGAAAAGGGAGATCGGCGTACTTGCGTGTGCCCACGAACACCCGGAATGGTGAGTGCCGTCGAGCGTACCGAATCAACCCGATCATCGGCGTGCCTGCGTGTGGTCAATGGCAGCCCTCAGTTATATTCCAGACGTATCGATCCCACCGAAACGGCGATGGTCATGCCTGCATGCGCGTTTATTGCTTTCGTCTTTGTGCAGGTGACGACCGAGGCGCCTTTCACAGGAGAAAGCGAAAACGACATATTCTCTGAGATCTACACATTCGGTGGCAGGTGCGGTCTGGCACACGATAGGGAGGGAGGGGGGGGGGAGCTCTTGGGCTCCCATTTTCTGGCTGACGGGGAAGCCCCCATATGTTTGTTGTCCCGGCTTGTATTTTGCTACTTCAATTAGGGTGCCTGTCTCTCGAGTGTTACGTTCAATTGTAGCCAAACGCTGGTTGTAGGATGAAGTACAAAGTACTCATGATGGTAAGAAACTCCGTCAAAAAAGGGTACTGCACCCCTTATACCTTGGCCGTACTCTAGTGTCTCCTTGGTTATACGAACCTCCGCTAAGAAAGGGGGTTGCAGCCCCTCTGCGGTACCATGACCCTCGTCTCTTTTTTTTCGGAACGTTTTCCGTCAATATATAGTACTATACCTCCTCGACCGTACGACAGTAGTTTGACTCTTGCATCTCCTTCTACTGGTATGTGAGAACCTCCACCAAAACAAGGTACTGCACCTCCTCTATCGTAGCATGACTATCGCCTCTCCTTCCATGTAAGAACCTCCTCCAAAACAAGGTACCGTACCTCGTCGACCGTCGCATGCCCCTCGTATTTTCTTCCAAGCGAGAACCTCCGCAGAAAATAAGGTACTCTACCTCCTGCACCCTAGCGCGACTCTCGCCTCGCCCTCTGTGTAAGAGCATCCGCCAAAAGAAGGCAATGTGCACCTCCTCTAGCACGACTATCGTATCTCCTTTTTATTGTCCGGGTCCCCGCCCGTCTATACTCCCGCGTACGAGAAAATTGTTTCAGATTCGCAGGCATAAACAGCATTAACGAGATACTTCGTAATACTATGTATACAGAAAGAAGTCGCAGCAGATCTCGAAAGAATCCTGATCCCATTTTGTACGATGAACCCTCGGGGGGTCTTCCCATTTGGCTCTAGCCCCCGAGGACAAGTCCTGGATCAGGATTAGTACTGCATGGCCGCTGGAGCTTTACCTGGCACTTGGCATTGGTATGCCACTCCCATCCCTTCCGACAATGTGGAGGTATTGCCTACTGAGCTAAACAAGTAAAAGGTCGATCAATTCCCCAGCCCAGGGTAACCCTTACAACACTCTCCCTCCCTCTGAACGGTGGGATCTTCGGGGCGTCGGTACCGCGTACGGCCGTACGTTGACCCACCCGCTTCGTTTCAGTACCTAGGGAACCAGGGAGATTTTTTGTTCTCAGGGCCACACGCGCAAGTGTGATCTATAGAAAAAACGAGAAACGTCGGGGTGAGGTTCGGACCCGTGCTCTCAACGGCGTCAAATGTGAAGGTGTTACCTACCAGTACTACTGCGCTATAGGGGTAAAATATCGATCGATTACCCATCCCAGGGTAGTCCTTATAACAGCTAACCCACACCCCCCCCACTTCGTTACCGGCTTCTGAGCGGCGTGCTCCGAGCCACTGGCTACTCGTGTGCCAGGACATATCGCATACCAGGTATATTCAAACGGTCCACCGTACGGTTCGATACAGACGACCGCTCTTTGCTTTCCCGCTGGCACCACTGCTTGCCCTCCTGCCGCTTTTGTTTATTTTGGCGGTCGCCGTGGCTATGTCGGGGGACCATACTAAGTAGGACCAGTGTTATTAATATATATTTATGTATATATATATACCAGGTATACATCATATATTTATATATATATTATATATATTTTATATATTATATATATACATTATATATAATATATATAATGTACATATATATACATTAATGTATATATGTATTATATACCAGGTATACATTATATATAATGTATATATATATAGGTTGTTGTTCGTACCGTAGGCCCTGTTTTTCATATTGTCCCCCGTAGTAGGGTGGAGAAACCTTTAATATGGCCCTCCACAAGGGTGATGGTCGTATCACGTATTGCGTGCGGATATGATAAGGTACCCACGAGGGAGTTACGCAGCAGTGCACACCCGTTGCTGTCTCTAAGGTGGCTGCGCCGGTAAAATAAAGAACAGTTCGACATTTTTCAATCATACTCAAGCAAGATTGCCTCGCGAGCAGTAGGTACTGTATGTAGGGTCCAAGCTCACCCTTCATGCGACGCGCCGGACACCTCACATTTCGCTTCGTGCTCAGTGAAAATAGTCCACTTTTTTGCCTGGTCGGCAAACACCCGGCGTGCGCCGCCCCGGCATGGCAGGGATGGGATATTCGGTGACCCTATGACTGTGGCCATACATGATATGAGTACCCCCCCGCCCCCTCTCCTTTGCGGGCCCCCCGCCCCGCGCCCTCCGCTTCCTTAAAAGTATGTTTAACCCTTGACCTACCTTCCATGAACTGGTCATCTTCAATAAACGTGCGCTTGACTCTGAATCCCGCACGGCACTAGTGGAGCCATGTGTTACCGCACTGTACAGAAGC
The DNA here is from genome assembly GCA_037834295.1 of Postelsia palmaeformis. Classification (NCBI taxonomy): domain Eukaryota; class Phaeophyceae; order Laminariales; family Laminariaceae; genus Postelsia; species Postelsia palmaeformis. Next base: position 3,525 of record JBBMHQ010078820.1, read on the forward strand.
CAAAACCTGACTCGGGGTCCAGTTGTGCTGTCCGAACAACCGGAGTGCAGTCCCAAACGGGGTTTTTCCTTGTGAAACCCCCCGAACGCATTCGGAAAATTCCTCGGATTTTTTAGCTCAGAAGAACGCCGAGTGTGGGTACTGGCTAAATGTCACCCCGACCCATCTGAGGAAAAAAAAGCCGAAATGAAAATGTAATAAGTTGTCAGGGTAAACGATCAACCATGGTTTCGATCAGAGGTGGGCGAAGTGTCGTGTTGAGATTGTTGTGGTCCCCGTATGACGTCCGCTTCCTCGGCGTGTGACCAGGTCCATCTCGATTTTCGACGGCAAGTCGGGGAAGCTGGTGTGGGATAGCGGGGATTTTATGGAGGTATTCATCGCCGACCTGGCCAACGGGTTCAGCGAAATCTTCAACTCCAGTGGAGGTGAGCGGAGGAAGATAAATCGGATAGGTGGTTTATATGTAGGCGTCTGTGGATAGTCCTTTTCCAGAGTGTTGAGAACCGCGTAGCCTGGAGAGTGCTCCCACACCGCGGACCGATGATGATCTATCTGATCTGTCTACAGATAGATCCTGTTCATCATCTGCCGTTGTGAGAGATTATGCAGGATCTGCCTTATAGGGCAGATACAACCGTGGTAGATCTTGCAGATTATGCTGGTCCTACCGGCGAGCATGAGCTAGATCATACCAACACAACAAAAAATCGGAAATATAGATTCCATGAAATACAATAGAGATCATCAACTGGAAATCAACGCTCTGTCCGAGGCGTTTGTGCTTTTGTCCAGGCGAGCAGAAGTAGTGCCAGCAGTTCCAGTAGCTGCGCAAGGCGAGCACCATGTATGTCGTGAAAAGTCCTGGCAACTGGCCAATCAAAACAATTATCCGCCATTCCGCCGGTGCGGTGATGATGGAGGCGGTTGCTCTTCAAGTCGTGGCTCCTTTTCGGCAACAAGATGCTTGCGCAGAGAGCAGACATTTTCGTCATGTCCCACAAAAATGCAAACCAACTTCGAGGAGTCAGAAAAATCCACACCACCTCGGAGAGAGAAGCGTTTTTTCACTGGATGATTTTCCGTCACAGCCAGAGCGTGCACTTTTGAGACAGAGAGTGCAAACTCTGCGGCGAGACGAGTCTCACCAAGAAACCGCCTTTTAGGAACACATATAAATGCAAAAGCCTGACGGCCTATCCATGTGCTCGACGGAAAAGTACAAAGAACGCAAAATAAAGGGTGTTGCCGACGACATTGGGCAGACCCCCTTTTGATACCAAAGCAATGGTTGGTTAACTGTGGTGCTATCAGCCATCTAGGAGCAGTGTGGATGCCCAGCGGTACGGGTGGGATTGTGCCCCGCTCATGCTCGTACGAATCCTTGCGGCGTAACCTGGACACCATTTTGTGCCGTCCCCCGATCACGCGATGGCCACAAACACTTGTTGCTGTGCGTAACCGTCACCTTGCACCTTCGATTTCCCCCGCTGAAGCCCAGAAAAGAGAGTTATTCTGTATGTAGGCCTTTTGGGGCAAATTTCAGTGCCGTTTTGGGCATTAATCACTCAATTATCAGTGGTTTGTCCCAATACGGGACAGCAGCCTTCAAAATGGTTGGGGAGTCACAGCAGTCGGAAACTGTTCTGCCCAAACAATACCGCCGCTACCATAACACGCGTTTGCTGCAGTATAGCCTGCAGTCTAAGCCCACGAATACGAAACAACCGAAGAACAAAAAACACGTTCGTACGTAACTCATTTGGTTCGGGAGGGGGGGAAGAAAAAAAAGGATTATTTTACATCGTGCTCAGCGGCAAACCACACACTCAACCGTGTAAAAGCATCCTACCCTCAAGGCTGCTCAAGGACGCGCGGTATCACACTAAGGCTCTCAGGCTTGCTCATGTTATGCAGGTGGTTTTTGCTGGTGAACCCATCTGTCATGCTTGTCTGTCATATTATATGTTTTTCTTTATGTCAATACTGTTTGTCCCCTCGCCAACGTCAACGGGGTTTCCACAGACGAGAAATCTTTTGACACACGGAGCGACGCAAGGGGGCCGGAACCGGAAGGGCTAGTGATGCTGGAGATTAACCACAGGTCGGTGCTAAAGTTTTACTCGTCGAGCCGTCCGTCCTGGTTGGCGTTGCTACTGTTCGCTGTGGTTGTTGTGTTAGTGGAGTCGGTGTTGCTGTTGTTGTCGTTATTGCTGCTGCTTCTGAGGATGGTGGTATCGGTGATGATGGAGGTGATGTTATTGCTGCTGGCTGTTGTTGGTGTCATTGTTGTCGGTGTCGTTGCCGGTGTGTTTGACGTTGCTCTCGTTGCTGACGTAGTTGATCGCTGCTGCGTGTTGTTGTGATCGGTATCGTTGCTGGCATGATTGATACTCCCTGATATATGCAGCACATGCAACGCGCGCTACACCAGCCACAACGTGTAGCGGACCTTGATTTTGCCGGGGTATTCCCGCATCATACCTCACCGAAAAACTGGCTGAGAACAAATTCGTCCTGTTCAACCTCATCAACAATACCATGATGTGAACACCAGATGCACAAATAGATTGTATCCCAGTGACATTGTGTACTGTAGTTCCGCCATCGACGAGACCTGTCACCCATACACACAATCACCCCCATCGCACCGCTGGCCCTCTTCGAGGCGTGAATACTCGCATACAGTGGGGACCCCGACATTACGACGGGGCACTATAATATAATGGTGTTGTCCATAGAGCTAAGAGGGCCATAATCGGCTGGGTCCGTCTGCATTGAAGTTATACATTTCCCACTCACTTCCCGTAAGAAAGAAGGCTAGATGGCCCTCTTACAGTCCGGTTTAGGAGGCAAACTGCTTGTTGGACTTTGAGTGCTTTTTTCCGGAAGTGGCACTGACTGCGGGACTAAAAGGGTTGAGAAAGGCGCTTTCGATCGGACGCCACCCTTTTCTCCACACCCCAATGCATCTCTCCGCCGTATCGCTTACCAAGTCCCCCCGCACTGGCGGAGAAATAAATAACCCACTGTCCCGACAACACACAAGAACACACGAGAGTTGTCGTTTCTCCCCTGTGGGTGAATGAGGGGAGCTTACCACTGGTTTCCGATAAAATTGTAATTGCCGCGGCTCTACTTTGATCGGCGTGGGATCGTGAAGGTGGGTCCTGCCCGCGACTCGCTATTGACTATTCGCCCAGGTTTGGTTCGGAGGACATGAGTCCGGGCGGGGATCAGGTCGAGGCGTGGGGTTAGGCTACCAAGTGGGTGCAAATGTGTGTCTGTGCGTATACTGACCAATGAATGAAGCATTCCGAAGATCGGTCGTCGACCGGTCAGCATGGTTTTGTCTGATGAGTGGTATTAACTCTGCTGGGAATAACTAAACCGCGCTGCCCCACTTTGATACCGCCTTCACAGGATATATGTCTTTGTCGCGCTCGAGCGCACCGGGGGGTGGATGTGCTGGGACGTATCCGATCCCCAAGCGCCGGTGTTTCAGGTGAAAACGCTGCCTCTTTTGCCTCACGTTTCTATTCTGATTTTTTCGTGTTGCTTGCCTCCATTCGGTCGTCTTGTCGGTACACCCTTGGTGGGTGGTAGAACAGCTACCGAGCGTTGACTACTGTAGACGGACTGATGTACTGTTGCAGGTAGCCTCTACTGAACTGTTTTCGCGACAAAAGGTCGGAGCTACCTATCTCTTAGCAGCCTCCTCATGTGATCGCCGTTGGGGATAGGGGGGGGGGGGGGGTTAAAGTGGAGGGTTGCGGCTCACGATACGTCGTGTCTCGGATATCCGGGCTCCAAGATCTTGGAACCAAACTTGTCCCGCTCTCGGTATTGTACACCACTCTGTTCCGAAATGAAGGTACCATTTTTGCACTATTACTCAAACCAAGTGCAGTAGAATCATTGTCATGTTCGCACCTGACAGCATAGCCTTTCACGTCGGCCACGAGCCGCCTCTCCCACACCCATAAATTATTGTCCAAGATAAAGTATCGTATAGAAATAGGGGGGTTTGGTTAGCCCCACGTGTGATTCCAGTGCTGTGATCCCAGAGTTTTGTTTTAAAATGCCCGGATTCTGCCCAAGACACCAACCCTTACCCTTTATCCCCTATCCCAGCCTTACCAGTGCCCATGTGGACTTCGTCTCGACCCTATCAGACGTCTCAATATCTCCATTTGATATTTAATTTCTCGTTGAATCCTGACATCAGTGTACCCCACCTGCTGCCTTTTATATTTGTCTTAACGTCTTGCACGATCTCTCGCGACGGAGCCGATTGATAACTCCATTGAACAGCTACAGTATCTCCGGTTGACATTTTACAGTCAACCAACCCCACCTGTCATTGCGGTTTGTTTGATTTTGGTCGTCCCCCATCTTCGATGCAACCTGTTAATAACTAAGTCCCGAGACTCCCTCCCGGGTTGATACATAAACATCAGCATATCCCGCCTGTTCCCATTTGTTTGCTCGGAGCCGTGCACGATCTCTTATGATGGAGCTGAGTAACATTTCCACCCATTGCCTTCTTCAGGGGTGATCTCTGAAGATGCGGACACCCTCTCTGGTATTAATATGGGCTTGGTTCGGTTCGTACACGAACTCTCGCGACGAACCTAACTCCGTTCGTTAGCTACTTCCGGGGTGACCTGTTAACCCACCCCGCCTGTTGTGTTTCTTTGCAATTTGCTTCCGATACCTACTTCCTGCTTGGCATCTCAACATCAGCCTAACCCCACCCCACCTGTCTTTGTCCCCCCGTTTCGTTGGCGTATTTAACGTCAACCTTACCCCCACTCCACTTGTTGTTGATGTTGCTGTTGTTGCTGACATTTTTTTTTGCTTTTCAGTCATACACGAACTCATACGAGGACGACAGCGCCAAGGGCTTCTTCGCCGACGTCGCCCCCGAGTCAGGAGCTATCCTCCCCGCCCATCACTCCCCCTGTGGACAGACGCTGCTTATTGCTGCCTACGAGGAAAGCAACACGCTAGCCGTATTCCAGATCACTACGGACCACTAAGAGGGTCCCCTTTTCGCCTCATCTAAGGTCGTGTCGCCCTCTATACGGCAGGGAGATCACGTTTCAGGATCCTCCGCTTTAGCGGTTCGGCTTGAGGAATAAGCCACCCGCTTGTTGCGTTTTTTTTCGTTGCTTGTACCGCTGGGCTTCGTGCGCTGGCTTGCGGCCCGAGTTCGCGACACAGAGGCCTAAATAAACCAGGGAGTGCAAAGGGGGGGTAGTCCCCCCTCTTTCCCCCCCCATCGCAGTTCGAGCAAAGATATCGGAGCAAGACTATCGCCCATTATCTCCAAGTGGTTCTTATCCGATTATGTTCCACTCTGTGCTGTTTCGCCGATTGGTCTGTATACCTAGCATTTCAAATCGTTACGAATACCGGTGTTGTGTCGATACTATAATATGTTAAAGTTTTGCCGGTGCTGCAGTCCCCGCCGTCTTTCGGACGGAAAAAAACCCCAACAATTTAATGGGTTTTCGTATATTTGTCAGGTGTGCTATGTGTGTGTGCGTGATGTCTATTGGTCTTCCGCCCGGCACACGACAACCGTGGATACCCTCGATGGCGACTGCTTTTTTATGCGTAGTATTTCCCCTCCATCCTGTCGATACCATGGTGGGATACATGTCATAGGCAATAATAGGTACATTTCGAAGTACTTCGTATAGGGGTAGAAGGGATGAATTACTTCAAGTACGTATTTCCAGCTCTTGTTTCGGTTGTAGTTTTAGGAACGACGTATGTCAACGCAATTGGCTGATCCTGATTCTGGATCTCTCAGAGATTGTGTCGCCGAGCGGCGCAGTTGCCTCCTGTCCGGGCTATGACAGCGTAGTAAGCCTTTTCTAAGTGAGTGTTTCCCTTTTGAAACAGACTTTTTCTGACGTGTGAGCAGAAGGGAAGTGATTGCCTGGTCTCGTTTCTCTATGTGAGAGAGATCCGGCCGAAGGATGACGTTGTTACTGTGCTGTGGCGTTTCATTTGTTAGTGCAGTGCTCGCGGTACTTGGGTGTTTGCATCGGAGTCGGCTTGAGGCAGAAACTTTGGCACTACCGGTGTCTCTACTGGTGGTGGTGGTAGTGGTGGTGCGGCGCCCTCCCATGGCTTGTGTGCTTACAGTTGAGTCGGGTTTTGCCAGAAACTCCTGGTGTTGGTGCACTGCTTGTGGCGTGTGTGTTTACACTATTAATAAATAGGGGAATCGCGTTGCGGTAGAACTTGTATTACTTCTTATCATTATGCTGTTTTTGGTGTACCCGTATGGAGTATAGCACCCCTATGGACTATTGTGCGGTCGAGTCGGATACTTCTTAGAGGCGCTCGTAACTCGAACGTTCACATCAGAATGGGCTTGGTTTAAGAGAAACTCTGCGATATTTGTGCCGTCACCGGTGCACAATGGTGTGCTCGTCTTGTCACGAGCGTGGGGGCAATCGAGTCGGCTTTCAATATAAACTATTTTTCCCTTCGGTGCTTACGTTAAAGTCGGCCTGCTCTAAGAAAACTGTTGTGTTTCTGGTGCCTTTCTCTACTGGTGCAGTACTCCTGTGGCCTGTGTGGTTACAGTTGAGTCGGTTTGCGGAAGACCCGGCGCTGCGATTGATGACGAAGCCATTCAGCGCCGCTCGCCGCGGGTGTCATAGCATCAAGCATCGCTAGTAAATTATCGTGATCAATCAACGTTCATGTTCCCCCAGAAGCATCAAAACGACACCAACTGCTGCTGCTAATGCTGCTGCTGCTGCTGCTGCTGCTGCTGCTGCTGCTGCTGCTGCTACTACTGCTGCTGCTGCTGCTGCTGCTACTACTGCGGGGAGCTATAGTAAACACGACCAAATATTGTAAGTAAAAATCGGTGAATATTTATTTACCTATTTTTACTAAGAATATTTGGTCGTGTTTAATATATAGGTGTTTGTGTGTACCATAGGCCCTTTTGACTATGGTCCCCCGTAATAGAGGCACCTGGGTACTGGTATATAATACCCCACTATGGCCGGAACAAGCAGGCACTGCACGCGGGTACCCATGTTCAGTAGGGCGTACACTCTCCGGGAGCCTAGGTACCGATATGCAAATACCCGACAATGATCGAATCAACCAGGCGTTGTATAGCACACGGTTTTACCCATGTTTGATAGGGCATACACCCTCCGGGTACCTGGGTACTGGTATATAGTACCCGAGTACGACCCGAACAACCACGAATTGTACGCGGGTATCCCTATTTGGTAGGTTGTATACCCTCCGGGTACCTGGGTACTGGTATATTGTACCCGAGTACGACCGAAACAACCGGTTGGTGTCACAACCGGGTACAATATACTCGTAGTTTATTTACAGCCCGCGAAACAACCAAGCGCAACAATCACTAGGCATCTCTCCTGTAGAGATTGCTGCTGCTGTCGTCGTTCTGCCGCGTGCTGCTGCATGGCAAGAAGCGAGTGGCTGCTGCTGTGTCGGCCTACGAATTGTATCCGCGCCTATCATCGTATTATCCACCAGCAGCCAATCAATCCATCCCACCAGCGGTAACAAGTTACCGTGCCGGTTATGATGATGATCTACGAAACACGAAAAAACACTCTTCTGCTATACTGACTGCTATAGTTATACGGCCAGCTGCCTGGCTGCTGCTGTTGCTGCTGCTGCACCCCTTCGGCTCCTCTGGTACTTGCCTGTCTTGGGAACGTAGTGGGCGCAAAATCAAATGCAGGGCAGAAGAAATCGACCACGGATTCTCGCGCCCCACTTCTTCCAGCACCTTGGGTCATACGGCTACGGCCATGCATGATTTCCCCCCCCGTCATTTTATATAAGTTAGATTGGCGCCGGTTCGCAACGACACTGTAAAATATACCGCGCACTACGTGAGCTAGACAACCAGGGTACCTTGGAGGTTTTTTGGCGGTCGCCCGCTGCTGGTTGTCGAGTTAGATCATTTGTGCGAGGTAAAGAGTCTTCACTCCGCACAAGGGACTTGATCGTATCACGTACCAGGTAGTGTTCAAGGTAGGGCACCCGAGAGACAGTTACATAGAACTCCCATTGCTGTCACCAGACACGTGGCCACACCGAAAATTGAATTAGCTCATTGAAGCTGTCATCAATATGAAAGTCCGCCTCACAAGCGGTTCTTAGTAGGATGCAGCTCATCCTTCATGCGACTCGCTGGATACCTCACGGAGCTCCGCGCTTGGTGCGAGCAATGTCTGCCTAGTCAGTGGAACCCGACATGCTCCGTCCCGGCATTGTAGGGATGCGAGGGTCCATGGTCATACGACTACAGCCATGCATGAGATCGAATACTTATATCCTATCGAG
>JBBMHQ010078831.1:0-11886 GCA_037834295.1 Postelsia palmaeformis
TACGTGTGTGACAGAGGTGAAGTGGTGTGTGTGATGTGGAAGGGGGTCGAAGCGCTGCTGTGAACCTCTTGGCCTTTCTTTCAGGCACCACGATGGCGTTCCATCCCAGCAAAAGTGGCGTTCGTGCAGAGGGGATCAATGTATTACCTCTGAGTAGGTGTATTGTATATGAAGGCATCTGATTGGCTTAGATACAATCAAAAACGGGCGAAAGCCAAGCATAATGATCATTTACTCGTATACCCGGGACATTATCTCTCAAAACCAGGTACATTTTTCTTTGGTCAATCGCGTGGCTCGTGGAGTACGTTTTTTACTCGATTCTAGAGTGCACCCGTTTTTGATATAAAAGTGACCGGGTATACCCGTTTTTGGTTATTGCCCTTTTGAAAGCCACCGCCGTTGTCGTAGTGTGCGCCCCCTCTTACTGGCCTTTTCGGTAGAGAAAATCGGCTCGGGCAAAGAAAACATCGCAGGTGTGTCGCTTTATTAAGTGTCACACGAACGAATTCGCTGCTTACAAAACCCTGCGATAAGTTTGTATACAGCTCTACAGTATAAAACCTACACACTCTTTACAGAACGCGCGATCGAATTATCACACCAACTTCGCGAAATGTGAGTTTTTCGTAAAAATTCGATCTCGCTCACGGCTTCGTTCTTCGGCCCGTTTCTCTCTCTCTCTCTCTTATTTATAAAAGACGTGCAAGTCGAAGCTTCGCGATGCTCCGTCGAAATTATGATCGGTCCCATCAACCCCTCCTTCGCTCGCACGAAGTATGGGTCGTAGGCGAAGACGCACACACCCCATGACGCCCAACACCACCAACGAGCAACCTCGGGAGTGCTCGATACTTTCCCTGGTACTGGTACGACGCTAGAGTACCCTTGGGTGCCAGGTCATGCGACTCCGATCCAAAATACCAAAATATGTTACGAGAATACACCAGGTACATACAGTACGTACCAGGTATATACCAGATGTATATATGTTACAAAAGACTGCACTTTTGACCCCCTTGACTGACCCCCCACACTGAACGCTAGTGCACTGAGGCCAAAAGAGGCCTTGACGGGCCCAAGAAGACGGTGTTTCTACTGCTGTACATGCGGAGCATGTTTGCTCGTAAAATCTACTCTATACTATGGCACCTTGCACCGTCTCTCACCTCGTCTAGATACTTGTAGCCCGTCTCGCGGCTGGGCGTGGTGGCCTTGGACACAAGCTTGCCGAGCGTGCCGTACGAATCGCCCTCACCCCCTCCCCCGCCCCCACTCCCAGCCCCGCGTGACGATGACCGCGCGGGCCTCTTGCCCCTCGCTCTGCCTTTGCCTTTGCCTTTGCCATTGATATCGGCACTATTGGCACTTGCTTTGCCAGTCCCTCTGCCTGTGGGCCGGGTTGCCCTGCCCCTCTCCGGCCCTCCGCCCACTGGTCTCGGCTGTCGACGTGGGGTTGAAGGCTTCAAGGCGGGTCGCGGGTCCATTGCTGCTGGTGGTGACTGCTGCTGCTGCTGTGTAATCAAGGGAGCAAGTACGGGTTCATGTGCGGCGGCGGCGGTGTGCGGTTTGAAGCAACGGGCGTTCACAGCTCTCTGTCGCTATTGATCGATAAAGTGCTCAGTATGATAGGCAGGAGGGAACGCGGGTGGTCATCTAGCAAGGGCCGAGAGGCAAGAGTGGAAGCGCAGCCGTCTATGATACCAGGTACCTGGCGCACAGCAGTGCAGGTATCTCAGAGGTGCCTCGTACAGCAGTGCCGGTATCTCAAGTGCCTAACACAGCACCGCCACCTCTTACCGATGCATTTATGATCTCCGCCTAATTCCAAGTAATTCTGTAGTTCTACAGTGAAAACATAAGGTGCGCGATGGTGCTGGGTGTGTTGGGTGGAAGCCACGACTTCAACAATGGAACCTCATGGTGATCACTGCGAGCCGTTGGTAGAACTACGCCCTGCAATACGGACATGCTGCTGGTGCTGATGGTGTTGCTGCTGCTGCTACTCGTACGTGGAAAAAACAGTGCCTCCTGTGGCACGTTGAAATTGAAGGCACGTTTACAGCCACTGAGTGCGTTATGCAGCCGGATATATGTCCACCACCACTAGAGAAGCAGTGCGTGCTGCTCACACTGCTGTAGAGTCTGATCTAGACCCACCGTGAGATTGTAGCCCTGCTGCTGATGCTACTCTATGCCTGACGCCTGCCCCCACAAAACGAGACACTCTGCGCACTTCTTCGCAGACGATAGACGATCCCAATACGCATTGAAGAGGCCCAGCCGCTCTCTTACACAGCTCGCAAGCAAGAAAAGGAGGAAGTGGTCCTTGTAGCTACGTAGACAATGTGTTGCACGTCACACAGGATACTCGCATAGTGCTAAGTAGTGGGGCTTGATGAGGCCGGCAGCGTGGCACCTCGCAGCGGATTCGCCGCATGATCTCCGGCGTGGGTCTCCGCAAGAATGCTTCCAAATCTCTGTTAAACTCCAGCATTCCGCTTTGTCCAAAGTTGCATCTTGCTAACATGGCTTGCAACAGGGAGCGAAGCTTCCAACTGCATGCTCCGACCACGACGATATGAGCACACTACACCACGATGGGAAGAACCTTCCGCCAGGGTGGGTGAAATGCGTATCCGCCAAGTACGGAACGCCCTACTTCTTCAACACGCAGACCGGAAAATCGGTTTGGTTCCCCCCAGAATCGCAATCATGGCTACCTCCCCAACCTGCAGAAGACGAAGGCTCGTCGTCCCCTCCTCCAGCAAAGCGATCTCGACAGCTGTCACCGCCGCCTCTACCACCACCATCGCCGTTACCACCACTGAGACGAGAGATGGGTGCCGCTGACGGTGGCAGAGTCGGCATCGATGCCGCCAATGCCACCGCCGCCGCTACTGCTGCCGCAGCTAATGCTGCTGCTGCTCCATCAGGAACTGGCTTAAGGGTAGCAGTCATCGTGCCCTACAGGGATCTAGATCCTGCGCAGAAGCGGTCTGCGCACCTCAGTCGATTCATCCCCTACATGGAAGATTTTTTAGCGAGGCAGCAGCAGCAGCAGCAGGGATCGGCGGCGGCAGAGTTTCGCGTATACGTGGTTGAGCAGTCCTCGAACGACGGGCGCAAGTTCAACCGCGGGAAGCTTCTGAACATAGGCTTCGACCTGGCTCGGCGGGAGGGGTGCGGAGCCTTTCTGTTCCACGACGTCGACCTCTTGCCCTCCGACGAGCTAGGACGGTGAGCGAAGGGCGCGAGAGTGAGGGGGTGAGGGAGTGAGCACTATAACGATACGACCGCGCAACGACAACAACAGCAGCGTCCGCAGCAGCAGCAGCAATTCGATGGTCGAAATGTCGTGCGAGTATTGCAATGATCAATCATGAGCGCTCGTGAACTGCTTGCTGACCAGGTACCAGGTACGACGTACATACCAGTAGGTGTAATATCGGTCTGTTCTACTCGTCCTGCTGCTGGGAGCGTGGGTAAAGCCCACAGCAGCGCAGTAGTGGAGAAGTACTGCTGTAGATTCAGTTCGGCAGTGCCCTCTGTACCAGCCAGGTACCGTCATCTGTTGGTGGATACGTGGTATCAGGTACCTACCAGGTAGCTGGTGAAGAGAATTGCGCAAACCACGCTGATCCGTGGTTTTCGCTTTGTGCAGCGGCAGCGTGTACATAGGGGGGCGAGGGCGGAGGGTCCATATCGGCGTGTGCAAAGAACAGCAAACGCAACCGCGGTCGACCGCCTCAGTAAATGTTAACCCAACATACTCCTACAATACGAGTACGAGAGGTCATCACGGTGGCGGCGGCGGTGGCGGAGGCGGTGGCGGTGGCGGTTACGGCCGAGGACGAGAGTAGAAACCCCACACAGGATAACAATCTCCGGCCATAACTTTTCCCTTGGTCGCCTCCCTCCTGGCGCTTAAATTCATGCGTCGACTTTTGATGTTGATATTCACACGTTAATAATCACATTGATGTGCACGCTCCTGCTCACGTAGATGTTAACGTTGGTGCCAAACAGTGATGTTTACGTTGATGTTCAAGTTGGTGGATGGCGTTATTCACACTGGCGTTACCGGGGGGGGGGGGTTGTGCACCGCCCGCCACTGATGACAGGTGGTACTCGACGCGACCGGAGAGACCCGTACACGTCGCGCGCGTGTGGAAGCAGTACAGCAACAACCCCAAGTGAGCGGTGGGGAGCGGTGGAGGCGGTGGGTTGGGGGCAGGGCGGGGGGCGGTGGCGCCTCCTTGCTCTGCGTTTCGTCTTGCCTGTGTTAAGTCCGGCGCGTGACGGCATCATTCCGTTCGCTCTTGCCAGCGACGAAGCCCCCTCCCGCTGTCCCTTTCTTGAGGTGGTGGTGTTGTAGGGGCGATGGTGATGGTGATGATGATGGTGGTGGTGGTAGGGGTTGACGGTGGTGGTCGTAGCAATTATGGCGGTGATGGTAGTGGTGGTAATGGCGGTGGTATGGCGATGGTAAGGGCAATGGTGTGGATAGCGATGTTGATGGTGGTGGTGATGTTGGTGGCGGTGGCGCTTGTAGTGGCAGTAAGTGGTAGTAATATGAAAGCATCGCCTTTAAAGTGCTCAGGTGTGTGTGTCTTCACGCCTCAGACTGCTATGCGTGCGTGTGTGCGTAAAAGCTATACCTATACAAATATCGCCCCGAAGTGTAATTCCACATCGAAAACGTGTGCGGCCGAACACACGCGGCGCCTGTGCGAACCGAGGCAGGTACTTCGGCGGCGTGGTCGCCTTCAACCAAGAGGACTTCGAGAAGATCAACGGCTTTCCGAACACCTTCTGGGGCTGGGGGGGCGAGGACGACGAGATGTACAGCCGCATCGTCGAGGTGACTGAGTGGAAGCTTATTTTTGTCTTGGAGGCGAGCGGCGGGGAAAACAACTCCGGCACGTATTGCTGATACTCATGGTGGCTTAGCCTCGGCGGTCGGTGTTCGTCCTCTTGGGGCTAGGTGGGGCTAATTGCTATATCGCCGGGACGGTGGCGCCGGCAGACTTGTGCTGGTAGTGCTAGCACTTGTGCTGGTACCCGAAACTGAAAGCAACAGTTTTCGTGCGTGTTTTTGGTAGCCCCTTTAGAATACCATACTCCCATATTGATGGCAAGTAACTTGAAAGCAGACTCGGACATGTGTTTGCATACAGCAGTGCGGTTCTAAGAGGCTTAACAATGGGTGTGTGTGTGTTTTTTTCGTGTTTTGTTCCGCGCTCGCCGTCATCGCCGCCGTCGGGAGTCATTGTAAAACACTGGTACCTGGCACCGGTTTTCTGTATGGTATCTTATACCTACGGTATAGGAAAACCACAGCAGGGCTGTGAGATGGCCGGCTGGACCTCCCGGCTGGTTTATTAGTTGGCTGGCGTCAACCAACTTACTCCCTATAGGTTGCTGGCGCTATTTTGCGTTATGATCATACAAAAATATGATGGAATAAAGGTCACTCCCCTCGGCGGCACCGGCAACGCCGATGGCGACGAGGGGCTTTGATACGCCATCGGTTTGCAGTCGACCTTTCAGCTCTCTCTCTCTCTCTCTCTCTCTCTCTCTCTCTCTCTCTCTCTCTCTCTTTATTTCTCTCTTTCTCTCTTTCTCTCTTTCCCTCTCCCTCTCTGAGCGAGTGGTCTCGCGGGGAAACGCTTATCCCGTACGTCGCAAAGAAGCCTTCCATATTCAGGGAAACCCAAACTAGTCGGACAGTTGGCACCGCTGCAACCACTTCTAGTATATCTATATGTGTTTCCAGTCATCCCACTCACTGGCCTATGGATGAAACCCACGGTGTGCTTGTTGCTGACATCAGCATGTGTGTGGTTTGTTGTTATCTCGTCCGTCATCGTCGTCGTCATCATCGTCGTCGTCATCATCGTCGTCGTCATCATCGTCGTCGTCATCATCGTCGTCGTCATCATCGTCGTCGTCTTGTGGCAAAAATCTTGGCGTTTTTTCTTTTGCGTCGGCTTGTCGGCCCGCCCGCGGCAGTCTAACCTGCAGCCCCAGAAGGCCGAGGAAGGGGACTTCACGGACCTGGAGGGCTTTGACCTGCAGACCAAACTCGGGCTGCTTCGCAAGAACGAGCAGTGGAAGTGCCAGGTCAAGCAGGAAGCGCTTGAGGTACGGTAGATCCGCTCGCGCAGGCAGGCGCGGTACGTACATTTTTTTTCAACCTTCTTTCGCACCTACGTTTTTTTTTTCGCGGTGCGGTGAGGTGCGGTGCGGTGCGGTGCGGTGCGGTGCGGTGCGGTTAGGTGCGGGCACTTTCCCCGAAGAAGTACGCAGGCTCACGCACCCCATTTGCGGGGAGGGGGCTCCCAATACGCACCAGAACAGCGAGGCGGCGAAGCAAACTGTTAAGCTGGCACCAGGGGATCAGTTGACTTCATGGTACACCCATCGCTATACGCACAAGCAAGCAAAGAAGCACGGTAGCGCGGGTGGCTCAGCAGCACAGTACGCTATCTTTGGCTGGCACCAGGCTATCTATCTATACCAGGTAGTTATTTATCACGGGGGGGCATATTAAATGGGACCTGTGGTACACACAAAAAACTATATATTTCGCTTTTTCCAATAACAATATTCGGTCCTATTTACTATGGCCCCCCGTATTAGCGTCGGAATGTGTCTGTGCCCTATAGTCATATGTACTCACCTGCTTTTTTTTCAAGTCGTCGGGTAACATGGCTATTAATAGGGCTCTGAATCGCAGAGAAAGTGCGATCGAATTTCATCGGTTTCGGTGAAGCCAGTTTTATCATATTCGTCTTCTACAGTACATCTGCCTGCTTGAACTTCGAGTGGAACGAGCGAAGCGAGCCCCTAACCACACACACCCGGCATTGTAGGGGTGCTAGAGCATATGGCCATACGACAACGGGCCATGCATGACATGAGTACCCCCCGGCTGGCGAATGGGGCAAACAAAGCCGGTAAAAGACGCCATGAATAAATCGCAAAACGATTGCAGCCATTTTCGCGTTTTTTTTGTCGATGAAACCATACAACTTAATGGAATTGATCAGCTTCGACTCACCGCTTTCCTTCGGGGCCTATAGGCGCCCGGTTCTTGTGTGTGATTTTGCACGCGTGGGTTCAACTCCAAATAAGGCCTTGTAGCCTTACCATTTTCGTAGTTGGTGCTTTTACTCGTATCCTCCCCCAGCATGAAGTTATAGTGGCCCCTTCGAACGTGGTGATGAGCTCTATGGTCATACGGCTACGGCTATGCATCACACGAGTACCCCCCCCCCCCCCCGTGCCCTCCCTCTGCCCTTTGCTGTATTTGCATTATTTCTGGTGCTTACTCCGTCCACTGAGTATTTCTCTTGACGTCTTTTTTTTCCGATCGATCGTCCTGCTGTATGGCTGTCCTTAGGAGCACACCCAGACCTGGAGACGGAACGGGCTTGCCGACCTCAAGTACAAGGTGTTGGGCAGAACGTCCCTGGCCGAGCGAAGCGAGAAGGTAAAGGGCAAACGAGTCAAAATGATACCTGTTCACCCCAGTCGATATTCCCTCGCCCTCTCTCACCCCACCCCACTTCGCCTCGCCTCGCCTCGCCCCCCCTCGGCTCGACCCAGCTGATCTGATCTAAGCTCAGCTCAGCTCAGCTCAGCTCAGCTCAGCTCAGCCCAGCTCAGCCCAGCTCAGTCCAGCTCAGTTCACTCTACCTCAGCCCACCTCAGCCGTATATAGCATGTGGCAGCGTTTTCTCACGCCCGCCCCGCTCTTTTCTCCCTCGCATGCATGGTTTTTTTCCTTACGGGATGCTGGGGTCATGAAATCGTCGTCCCGTTTCGTCCATGTTGGCGCTGTCTTGCCCAGTCCGCGGTACTTCCGTCGGGGTTTTTCAAATAGGTTCCATGGGCCAGGTCAAATCTCGCGGGCCGGGTCGGATTAGTGGGGGTCTGTCCCGACCCGTGAGATTTTGAAAAGCTCGTGACCCGACCCGACCCGATCCGTGGGATTTTGAAGACCTCCTGAACCCGAACCGCGGGTCGGGTCGCGATCCGCGAAGAGCCCTGTCTTTTTACTGCATTTTTTTGCTTTTTGTCAGGAGGCTCTCCTTAACAGTAGCGGAGCTGTCTTGTCCACCGAGTCGTTCGATATTATACTGTGCCTTGGTCGGTATGTATACCTTGTTTTTTCGATGTATTGAACCTATTATGTGCGACAATGCCGAGGTGTTTTGGTGAGAGCCCCGAAATACCAGGTATTGTTTTTATGTAGACCAGGTTTTGCGAGACGTCTTCGAGTTTCCTCGCGATGCGGTCCACCTCTCTGTGCGCTGTTTGCTTGTCGTGCCTGGTCGGTCGACAACCGTGTTGTTTGAATACACCATAAAAGTCGTGTCTGCAGTATATCGTACCGGGTACGTCATAGAGGAGTGGAGGGGTGTGGG
Source organism: Postelsia palmaeformis (assembly GCA_037834295.1). Classification (NCBI taxonomy): domain Eukaryota; class Phaeophyceae; order Laminariales; family Laminariaceae; genus Postelsia; species Postelsia palmaeformis. The sequence goes on from JBBMHQ010078831.1 coordinate 8,436, forward strand.
GCACATTTCGATCAGTACACGCAACCCTTCGCCTTTGCAATATTAATGTTTTATTAATCGGTATTTCTGCATAACAGCCATTATACGAGCTGAGTATTGATGATGAAGATGGTGATGGTGATGATGGTAGTGAGGATGATGAGTGCGTCAGAACTCCGCTTCTGGCTTGTTTAAAAAAAACGCGGTGCTCCAGGCGCAACACGTAAGAACATAATGTGCATATTATTGACGTCTCTCGTCTTTCTGTTTGTTTGTTTGTTTGTCGAAGCCCCTCTCCCTTGTCTCTCTTCTCCCCGCCCCCCTTGTGCTTCTTCCCCTCTCTCTGTGTCTCCTTCTCCGCCTGTCTCTGTATCTCTCTCTCTGTGCGTTTACTCCTCTTTTTTCTCCAACTGCTCTGTTTTGTTGTATTTCGGCCTTGATGGAATGAAACCCTCTGCTGCAACGTGTAGGTGACCGTGGATGTTGAGTTCAACGGCCACTGGACAGACAAGATCACTCACTGGAAAGATTTGCACCTGCGAGACAAGAAGCCATAGGCGTTATGAGCGAGGCGTTCCATAGTATGGTAGTAGTGAGTCGTTACGAGCGAATTGTTGCATGCAAAGTGTAACCTGCGAAGCGTTGCATGCGCAGCGTTACGTGCGAAGAGTTCCGGTGCCTTCCAGGCGTTACTTTCAAAGCAATTTACGTCGCGACTAGCTAATCGCGACTCGTCACACGCGAAAGCGTTACATGTGAAGCGTTGCACGTGAAGCGTTACACGTGAAGCGTTACATGCAAATCGTTTCATGCGAAGCGTTACTTCTTCTGTGTGAAGCGTTTTCGAGCGAATCGTTTCGTGCAAAAACCGTTACATGTCAATCCTTACAAAAGAGAAGCACTACATGCGAATCGTTACGAGCGAAGCATTACATGCAAATCGCTGCAATCTGCAAGCGAAACGTTCTGAGCTGAAACCCCGCGTGAAGGAGCCTCTTGTTTAGATCCGAAGTCGTAGCTACCAAGCCTCATCCCGCGGGCTCATAGCCCTAACCTGATGACATCCCACAGGATCTCATGCGTTCCAAATATATACTTACCCGGATGGATAAAAGTAGAGGTCAACTTAGCACACTACGCCTTCCGCAGCTGTCTGTGTCATGCGTCGATCATAGCTCCGCGGAGTCGGTCGCGCCCGGTGTCCTTCAACCCCTCGTCGAGATGCTGGAAAATGGGAAGATTGACGCAGGCTCTGCAAGCAGGTGATATATAGAGAATCGTGCTCATCTTGAGTGAACCTCGGTCGGCGCTCGTAAAGTCTGGCGTCAGCCAGCTCGAAAGGGAAAAGTATTGTAGTTTTCTTGTTAACAGCACTTTTTGCTTGGCGTGGTGAAAGTAAGAAAAATCACTTTCGCTCGTTATACTGCTGTGTAGTGAGCAGCTTCAACATCAGTAGTAGCTGCAGCAGACCGACGGAGAAGGGAGGCGATTGCTGCGTTGCGTTACGTTGCCCCGCGTGACCGTTTTTTTTTTCTTGGTTTGGTCTTCTCGTCGCACACGTCTCTGCCAACGCCATCACCGCCGGACTGGGGAAACGATAAACAAAAAAACACATCACGTATATACGTGCGCCGTGTTGCTTCTGTTATGATTTCGCAGTCAGTGGACATCGTTGCGATTAACAGCCTCATGACTACGCAGTAATGCTCAGGCAAGTCTTCGGGAACACTCACGACTTCCCTGGGGGGGGGAAATTGCGGGAAATCACGGGGATCTGGGAACATTTCACATGTCCATATACGAGTACATACCTTGATCTACAGATGCTCCCAAGGTAGACAATTTCCTACAGCAACAGATTATAATAGTTCCTGACCTGTGACGTTGTGAGAGGTTATGCAGGATCTGCATAGTTCAGATAGATCCCAACCCGCAAACATGTGCTAGGGCACTACTATAGATACATGCGGATTGCACGAGTCCCACCCTAAAACAGCATGAGCTACAATACACATGAGATAATATGTTCATGTACAAAATCGGGAATGAATACAAGTCTGCCTTCGAAGGTCTACAATTATTTCAAAGTAGGTACTGAAGATTTAGTTGGAAGTCGATTTTCCTGTCCTGAGAGTTGTAGAATATTTTCAAAACTTTCAATCTCCACTTTGCCGTGGTCCTCCTCCGCAGCCTTCGCTGAACTTTTATTTACCCCACAGCTCTCGATAACGAGATACCCCACAGCTCGATTCGATGAAGCTAAAGCCGAGCGCCACATAGGAGGACAGAGTTGCTAAGCGGATTGCACCGCCTCATGGAAGGAAGGCACAGACGGGAAGTGAAGTGCTGTGGAGCGCGGGAAGGAAGAAAATAAGGGAAGGAAGAAAATAAGGGAAGGAAGGTTAGGGTCTGTTCACTGAAAGAAAGCGAGAGCGGCTCGTAGACTCCACTTTCTTTTTTCTTTCCGGTCCGGAGCCATTTATTCCTTCCCGACCCGACCCGAAAAAGCCTCGAGTCGAAACGGAAACTCCAGGAGCATGCACCCAGTCGCTCAGACCAATGCCTGCGAAAACACAAGAAAATAGTCCATGAGGTGGCACAATACAAGGCCCCCGGAAGGACAGGACGCGCGACAAGAAGACATGATCGGACACGATCAGAGAAAAAAAACAAAAAAAAACCAGCAAGACCGGCCCCAAGATCAGACACGACACGACTCGTGAACACGGAAAAAAAGAAAGAAAGAAAAAAGTACCCTCCAGTATTTTTCTTCCGTGCGTACGCACAGCACCCCCCCCCCCCCTCCCCCCCCCAAATAAAACGGCACATGCCTCTGCTGTAAGCGCCCGCAAGCAAAAAAGCGCCACTCTATACAGCTACTGGTATGCACCATTCCACGAAATGGGCACCTCAGAGGCAGAGAGGGGGGAGGGGGTCCGCCGCTCCGCGAAGCTTGGACCCCACTTAAGCCCGCCGCCTCCACCGCCAGACCCCTAAAACCAGAAGCGAAACGAAAAAAAAAGCTGGGGCACAATTATCCTCTATATCCCCCCGCCAACCCAGACCGGACGTGCTCCGTCCCGGCATTGTGGGGATGCGAGGGCCTAGGGTCAGAATATATCAGACTCAAGGCCATGCATGACATGACCCCCCCCCCCCTCTCCCCGCCTCGATCGACGACGTCTCTCTTGCCCTATGAAACACGTAGTCCAGTGGTTATATCATAACCTCTCCGGCAGATGGACGCCGCTCTTCGTACAGTGCGTACACCATACAGCAGCAGCAGCGAACACACGTATTATCTTCTCCTATCGCACGTGTTTCTGTTTTTTCCCCACGTTTTCGGTCAAGGCACGCTCTGCCGTATCACATCGTAGTATATCATTGCGGAAAATCGTTAAAAAAACGACCTATTATTGTACTATTAGTAGTGCCCCCCCCCCCCCAACCCCCCAACTCCCCCGAGCCCCAA
>JBBMHQ010078842.1:0-11885 GCA_037834295.1 Postelsia palmaeformis
GTTCGTGCGGCAGCTCTTCTCCGTCCCGTGTCCGACAAGTTGGAGTTGAGCCCAAGTACGTCCAAACGAGATTCATCTTGCAGAATTCTCACCCTTTGAGCTTTTTTCCGAGCCCGGGAAAACACACACATCTTCCAGATGCTTCGTCCGAGCGCTGCTCGTGGCCGATTGAGTTCATTTTTGCGCGCATACCTCGGGGTGGTCCACCCTGTACTTTGAAATGCGTGGGGCGTCGTCGCGGGCTCTTTAGGGCGCGCTAGGACGTTCTAAGGGGGTGACAATCCTCCGGCAACCCCGATTTCCGACCTATTTGGGAACTTATTCCGGTTAGTTCCGAATCATGCTTCCGAATATGGCCGCGCCCCAGATCGCGAATAGCCCAGACCGGTCTTAATGCAGGATGCTTGATAAGATTGTTCAGAATAATTGTAGGCTTACGCTCTTTGGCAGTAAACCCTATGAATAGATGGCGACCAGAACAGTGATAAATTTAGTGTCATGAACGTCATACGAGCAGCGCGGGGACCCAGAAGTACTGATAGGATCATGCCGCGCTCATACCATACAGCAGTTCTTGCCTTGTAACTCGGACGCTACGAGTAGTTTGTATCACCCCCCAATCACGCAGTGGCTGTCGCTGTGATCGCCAATGTTTGTCGTCAATTTCTCGTCCGAAGTCCCTGTCACTAACTAACTAACTAACCCTTGGAAATCAACCCCCCATGGCATATGCACGAAAACTAATGTTGCATCACAAATGGGGTATTGCTGTAGGATGCATAGTATATACCGGGGAAGTTCTTCAGTCCTGGACCTCTGTCACTCTCAAATCATCAATATTTCAGCCTGAAAGGGCTACCCCCATGGTAAAACAGGTGAAATTGAATGCTAACTCTTGCTTATGCTTGTAAGTCCCCTTCCCCGTCGGTGAAGCCGGCACTTTTGCCCGCCAGGCCTGACCCGTCATCTAAACTAAAATTATCCCCGACCATGATGAACTGTCTCAACTACACTAGGTGACTACAATACCTTTTGACCGCTCTCATACTGCTGAGCTACTGTAACTCCGCTTCAATACTGCTAGTTGGGGCGGAATGACTGACTCACCTTCAAATCCGGTTCGAGCTATGTCGCCTCAAGATGCCCTGGACGAGGATCCAGTCCAGCAAGCGAAACAAGCGGATCAAGCGGCAACAGATTTGAGTGACACTGTCGATGGAGCCACGAGCGAGGAAGAAACAACACGGCAATGTTTGACGGAAGAGAGGATAAACAGGATCATGTCTCTACCGGAGTGCATGTGCCTCCGGCTACCACGAGTCGTGAGCTACTTGAATGTTGGAGATCCAAGCGGCTATCCGGTATGTATATTTTACCGGTATAAAAAGTGTATGCTTGCTTTTCGATACATTTATTGTTTCATTGGTGCTGTCTTGAGTGCTGAATGTTTAGGTAGCTCCATCAATGCAGCGATAAAGGCAGAACATCCCAACTCACCGTGACATGAAACACGTAGTCTAATGCAGGAGCAGCAGCAGTGACGTTGCATTATGTAGTGTATTGTTACCTAAGATATCAGGGGGTGCTCCTTGGGTTCGAAGACGCATGCAACCCCGAGCACGTGTACCGCTGAGTGTGATGTCGCCGGTAGAGCCGTTAGAGTAGAAATGCATCAACCATTGCAGAGGCGCGCCACGATATGGGTAGAACTTTTTGCCATACAACGCAAATATTTCTGGCTGACCGGGCTCCTTGACGGAATGCCATCGGTTTACATATAATTCGTGAGATACCTGTTGATAGGCTTTGGGAGTGTTCGGCGAGTTGCACTTTTAACTTTGCTCAAAAATTTTTTTGGGCGAGGTATTGAGCTCGTCAAGTGAGGAGCCTCAGAAAATTATCAGAAAATTCAGATGCTACCCCTACCGTAGCACGCGTCGAGAGAGGTCCTCTTACAATCTGTGACTACGTATCTTTAGGTTGGTAGGCTGTTCAGGTACCTGGTACTTTTTTCCTGTTGAGATCAAGGTACGAGCGAAAACCCACCCCCCAATCCTACCCCTGACCTCAAACCGCAGCCCAAACGGGCCAAAACTGGTCATAAATGCGGCTGCGCCGCGTTTGCATTGAGCGAGGAAATTTCTCAATTGCGGACGACGATTCCGAAGTGCAGACCGCGCTACGCATTTTTCAAGTCAAAAACACCCCTAAAGATTTATGCTCACAGTTTGTAAACCCTACCCCGTCGAGATGACCATCCCAACCCACGCCTGCTTTGCGGTACGCCGTACCCGACCCGCTTCTACTGTTGGCGTGTAGTGTTACGCGCTGCGTGCCTGAAGACTTACCTGGTACAGCGCATCCTGTTTGTCGCGAGTACAAGCATACCTGGTACCCTGGTACCCTGGTACCCCGGTACATCGAATTACAGTATTGCAAAATGTTTTTTGCAAACATCTCGTCCGCTTGGTGCGTCTCGGCAGTCATGACCTTGCTCATGTATCCGTTTGTTGCCGTTAGTAAAAGCCGGTATGAGCATTGACCGGGCGCCCGCTTTTCGTGTGCCCCCTTCACCCGCGACGGAACAGGCGTTCCTTCTGCTAGGAATGGATTCCCACCGGTACATGTTGTTGTTGTTCGACAAGGCAGCCAAAGCAAGGGGTGTTCGCCTCATTTGCCTCGACCGCCCTGGCAGGGGTCGCTCAAGCCAATTTGAGGGCCAGGGGTGAGGTACCAGCCGCTGTCTGCTATTAATAGCCGTTGGGTACTAGCCGTTGGCTACTCTCGCTATGTGTCTGGCACGGCGGTATATTGCCAGAGCAAGCAGTATTGTTTGTTTTGACTACCGACAACATACAGATGCACAAACAGTACGTAGTTCATTGCAATACTTGTAGACCTCGGACAGACGATCGATTCTCACTTCACGATCTGCTGTAGATCTTGGAGGGAAGGTTGATTCGTGATATGTACAATTGAGCTCATGTTGCCGGGTGGGAGATGTTTTCTGGGGCGGATATCTTCTACGCAGATCCTGCACCTCTCGCAACGGCAGGAGAGGAAATAGATTATATATCTGTAGATAGATGGATCATGATCTGTCTATCCGAGGTGTGAATACTTGTATGGAACTAATACGATGCTCCTCTCTTTACGGTAGGTAATGCTTGTGCATAACACGACCGTGATGCTTGTCTAGGTTTACAGTGGTTCGCCGCAGGCTTGCCGTCGCATGTTTTGGTCGTTGGCGGTAACTCGACAGAACGCACTCCTGTTACGAAAGGCAGCAGTATTCGATTGCTTAAGTACCGTCGAACTTGAGTTAATGTTCATCTTGTTAGCATCCCGAAAAGCTGCCGATATACCTCGCCATACCTCGTCACCGGGAGGAGGTGGTGCAGTCATGCGAATCACTCCGACCGATTGAAACCGCCCCTCTTATTCCTTCCGGTGCCCCCACTCGAATTTGTAATCGAACTTCACGAACGAATGACCTGCAGGGCAAATCGCGTTCTGCAGTTCCCGAAGATTTTGAGACAGTTTTGCCGAGCGGCAGGGATACAGTTCTTCTCCTTGGTGGGGCAGTCTGTGGGAGCGAGCTACGCCCTACGCTGCGCACAGGTGACGGATATCGCGACGAACAGCATTCCAGTACCATACTTGCACACCTAGGACATATCATCTACAGGTCATCTACAGGTCATCGGCTCCCACATTTCATGCTTTAGAACTTCCAGGGTATATTTTTCCCTGATCTGTATGATCTAGCGCATGTTTCCGCATGGGAGCCGTATAGTCTGCATGATCTAATAATAGCACAAGATTCCTGGGTTGGATCTGTACTGTACAGATCATCTGGATCATCCTGCACAACCTCTCAGAAGGGCAGGTGAGGAACTATAGTAGATTATCTATATCATGATCTGTACTATTAATCGGTACCAGGTATGAAACAGTTCTTGTCGTGGCTGACGCCGCATTGAAAGCGCGCTCATCGCAGATGTAGTGCTTTTCTATGCAAGAATGTGTTTTAGGCAAGATTGTGGGTACTGACTCGCTGACGACACACTCCTGTTTGCGCTTCCGTGGAACCGCGCCGTTTACAGGAGATGCCGGACATGGTGGCAACAACTATCTATCATATCAGCCGCTGGGTCCCCCTTTCGGCTTCTGGTTCAAGTCGAGTGCTCTTCGTCGCCCAAAAACTACCGCGGTACGTGGGTTGGTTTTTGTCTCGGCTTTTTGCTGTTTCTGCCTTAAATTGTGTCGGTGCCGCATGGTTTTGATATAGCAGGCCGATGTACAGGCCTTCGAAGTCATACTCTGCGTACAGGTTAGGATTAGGGTTGGGGTATCTATGCCCACGGCTCTGTGCGCACGTTGTTGACATACTTTTGTTCCAAGCGGAAACACTAAAGAGCTGGAATTATTTTATAGTCCAACCGGAAAAATATTCTGGCGGCAGTCACTGCTCACAACCATACGCCGATTTCGAAACGTGCGCTACTCCAACCATTGTCATGTGCCCTTCTTGGCGATATCCCTGTGTATGATCTTGAAGCTAAACCTGGGTACGCCAGAAGCGCGTCTCCATTGTGAAAAATACCGAGGTGCCGCGCTGAGTACCATCGAATCAACGCGGGGTTAGTAGCTCTGGGTGAGAGTCTCTGATCGCAGCAGATAGGCCTTGTTCTTCCCAAACTATGAACAGATACGACTTGAAGCGTCGACAAAATGTTACAGCAGTGATCGCGCCCGTCGTTGTGGTGCCATCGGGCCAGGTGACTTCTCAAGGCGGTCATGGCGATGCCAAAACTGTTGATCGCTTCGGGCAGCGTGGACTTCCTCGCTAAGGACTGCAGCGAGGAGGAGAGAATGCTGTTCGGGTCGAAGGCCTCCTCCGAGTTACAGGCACTCACCGTTCGCGCTTCTCCAGGAAAGGGGAGATAGTAGTTATAACGGCATGGCTGCAGATAGACGCTGCATCGAGCAAGCTTTCGACTGCATCCGCCTGACAAGATACCTGTGGTACGCGCGATCGAAATGTCACATCAAGTTTGCAAAGATGAATTTTGAGAAATAAATGCCGATCTCACAGCTCAGGTTTTTATTTTTTCTTGTGACTGTTTGGCTTTGTCCTTCATTTTGTTTCGTAATTGCAGCAGGGTCCCACGATCAAGCACAGACGACCACAGAGCTTTACCAATAAGTGTAGCGCTAGAGCAACATTTGAGACACAACATTTCTTCCCTGTCACGAGCTTCGCTAGGAGTAGCATCTATGACTGAATATCCTCGAGAGCGCTGACGTCGCAAGGACTTTGGAGACCGTGTTTGATACACGTTTCCCGAACTCCAATCCATTTTTCACCTCGGGTTGTCTCTTTTGTTGATCAGGCTGAGAGCCCTGCTACGGCAGAGGCACTCTTCACGCTTTTGAGCCGGCACTTTTCTCACCGACACAAATCCTAAACCATTGCATCAACCAGTGCATCTACAATCGCAAAAGCTGAGGACCTGCCCGACCATTGCATCATTGGATCCGACGTGAATTTTACCCTAGTACTATTAATAATAGTACGCTGCTAAGCCAGTGGGCTGAAAAAAAGCGTGTTAACCACCTAACCACCCAACCGTCCACGCACTGGTACTCATTCAAAGCGTGCGTGTGGTTTAGGGTGCAAGCGTATCGTATGTATTTTAGGAGTGGTACACTGCAGCACCAGCGGACAAAAAAGGTAACTACTACGTGTATCAATAATTAATGGGGGGTCATTAGGTACTCGGAGCATGGGATGAGTTGCATATTGGGCTCATCAATAGCTTACATTTTTCGTCACAGTCGATCATTGGGCGCTACTGTAGGTATTGAGGTCCGTCCTATACTATATTTAAGCGAGAAGCCTAACCCTAAGGATGCTGTTAAGCTACCGCCCCATCCGTTGCACGCGCCCGTAGCCGAGAGATGAAGGGAACTCGCTCAGTCCAGGAATGAGAAGTCTGTTGCCGTGGTAACATTGCCCACAACGGCACGTGACGACTTTCTTTCAGGTGCTTCAGTCAGTGGGGAAAGTGAACGAGTCTACCGAAGGGGTGGCTCTGGACGCCTTGGTGGCACTTGAGAAGAACCAGCCCATGGGGTTCGACTACCGAGACGTGTCCATGCCTGTTCATGTGTTCCATGGGAAGGCGGACCATATGGTGAGGGTCTGCAGGAGGTTGAGGGTTCACGGTGGTAACGTCATGATGAGGATGATGATGTCACATTAGCTCGTTTCCCTGAAATTAAGGCCGTGGTCACTCCTTAGGCTTGAAACAAAAGCGTCTCGATGGAAAAAAACACGTACTAGTACAAAATAATCCGTGCACCGATCAGTACGCAAGGAAACGGTGCTAGCAGACCACCAGGTATGAAATACCATCCCTATCGAATTCAATATAATAGTGTTGTGCTGAATACATGGCTGGTCCGTTTGACATGAGTGACTCCCTCGCGATCTGCATGAAGAAAAAGCGATGAGCGGCATTGCTTGCGGCATTTTCGAGATGTCCATATGCTAACATCTGGACCGTTGCAGCACGATGCTCAAACCCTCCATGATGGGGTTGGTGGTGATCAAGTTGCTGTCGGACAAGGGACACGCGCTCTGGACTACAGTCCCCTCTGTTGTGATCTAGGGCAGTTTGGCCCCTCTGGGGCAGATGCTACGTTTTTGCCCTGCAGTCAGGTCCGCCGTGCCGTACTTGCGCTTGTTTTGTAAGCACCTTGCCCTCACGGGCGAATCTTGTATGGGCGATCGCTCTTCGCTTCGACCCCACTGACTTTATGTATTTAGGCAGGTCTGCGCTTCATCACCACTGGTTTGGTACCTTTTGATTCTTGGTGGGGTGTTTTGGCTCCCTTCCTCCGGCTGCTCTCTTGATGTACCGTGTTGCAGGTCCCGATAGCGGCGGTGGAGTGGATGGCCGAGGAGATGCCTGCGTGTACGTTGTCCGTGAAGATGGGAGGGTGAGAACCCGCCCGCTCCGCCTCGACATACTATCACCGATCAGGTTGCCGAGAAGGGAGGCGTTTTTACTGTTGTATGTGCTGTCTGTCGCATCACTTACTGTATAAGTAAAACATTATTTACGGGCGCGACTGTGCACGGTGATGTTGCTGTAAACATCCGACAGGCCATTTACAGAGCGTGCCCACTGCATGGTCTGGCTCGTTCAGGGCAGATAGGTGCCTGATCCGTACCTGGTACGATCTAGTTCATGTCAGCGGATGGGGGCTGTATATTCTGCACGATCTAGCACGTTCACTGGGTCTGGATCTGTATTAAACAGATAGATCATGGACAGCCTCTCACAACGGCAGGTGATGATCTAGACAATCTATATGTAGATGATATATCTGTACATGACCTGCATAATCTGTCCGATGTGTTGGTTGAGTACCGAACGGCCCGGCGCCATAACTTGCGCCTGTCCGAGTACTTTTGTACTCTGCTTAGTATATTGCTAGTCTTGGACGATGTAGCCTCTTCAGTATCGGCTATATTCAAAGATGCTGCTTACGCGAATAGGAAAAGCGGGCACGCAGTACCCACCATTTGATACTCAACAGGCACGGCAACCGTCACACATGCTGCCACATTCCGGCGTGTTGGTTGTTGTTTCGTCGTGTTTGGCAGTACACACGCTCTTATATTGGATGCCGGAGTGCTTAACTGCGTGCTGGAGTTCATAAGCGAGGACTTCAAGCATTTCGAAGAGCACGCCGCAGACCGGGCAGATGGGGAAGCCGCCGGCGAGCGGGTAAGCTTCACTCTTTCCTTACGTTCCCGGACAGAGTGGTAGTTTGAACATTGGCCTATTTTCGTGTTCCCCGCTCAATGGGCGGTATTTTCAGATTTGTAGTGCTTGGATTTGGTCTCGCGGTGTGTACTGGTCGAGCATGCGGGGCCCAACCCGTGTCTGCCTATAACTCCGCGCTTGTTTCAGGACATAGCAGTCGCCATCAACTTCGTGTGTTCACTTCGCGCCTCTCTTTTATTTATTTGCCTTTCTCTCTAAGGGACTCCCTGTCATTTTCTCCGGAGTGGAGTCGTGCCAGCGGGTAGAAGGGGTAGTTTCGGGCAAAACCATTTCGGGCTGACGGGGCTTCCTCATCAACTGGGCAACTACCCACCAATCGGTTTTCGATTTGTGTGTTTGCTGTTACAGTAGTTTCGTTGTTTGTCGGGAGGACAATCATTTTTCAGGCGAGGTATTTCTTTAGAGTTCCTTACGTTTATTCATAGGATCATAGGACCGTATCAGCAGGAGAAAAACCAAGTACCCCGCCTACCGTAGCTTGACTCTCTCGCACGCTCTGCCTGCGCTGTCTTGCCATGACACCATTAAAAATCCCGATGATACTGCTCGCTTGTTTGTATGTTCTCGGTGATTCAAGGGACCTGCCTTCAGCTTCCCAAAACACACATTCGACTATGCCCGGCACTTCAAGGCAACCGGTTATCTGTGCTGCCGTGAAGGAATGCTGATGAAGGCTTGGAAGGACAGGTGTCTTGTTGCGTCACATGCTACTTGCGTATTGCGTTTTTGAACCCAGGCGACAGAGTAGCGCGTATACCCTCGTGGGGAGTGGGACATCGAAAAACGGGCTGCGTGCGTTCTTTGATGCTATGAGAGCGGTGTGGAATCGTAGTTGAGGCTCCGATGAAAAAAACATGTATCCCAGTAATGCGGAGTACATAGTTATGGATTGGTTCGTGTGTGACCACGGCGCTGCATTTTTACTGAGGTACTACGCCACACCAGAGTTTGTTTTAGCCTGTCCTGTGACTGCGAACTTCTGTAGATTGTTTGCGATGAGTGAATATGAGCACAACAACAACCAAAACCATCTCCTGTTGCTTTGATTCAGAGGCCTTGATAGGAGTTACGCAGCAGGATAGGGGTGTGAGCAAAGGCTCGGAAACACGATCGAAAGCTTGACCTCAATCCCCCTGACCCACTGCAGCAGGTACTTTGTCCTTGAAGGCTTCGAGCTGTACGAGTACGACATATCAAGCAGTTCTACGGCGCGCCGTGTCGTGGACCTTAGGGGAACAGTCGCGCATGTCCCCGTGGATTCCGCTGAAGCCCATGCTTCCGACCCTGCGAACCGGCTGTTTCCATTCAAGGTGCGATTTCCCACATACCGTGCTGAGATACGCAAAGCTTTAGGGCTATGGTGCCGGAGCGAAAGCGATATTTAATTATATCCGTTTCGGATAAAAAACGATTTATCGAATCTATCGAACAGATCGACCTGCTTCAATTTCGAGTGATATCGATCGCGCGAAGCGAGCCCCTATCACCCACCCCCCCTGCTGGCGAAAGGGCCACTACCCGGTAAAGTATGGTGGTCCTGTTGTAACATCGCGTCGTGCGTTAATTCCTATATAGGTTGGGATCAATGAGGCCTCCTGCTGCCACCAGCCGGAGACTCTCACCCAGGGTTACTACTCCCTCGTTGATTGTCTGCCGAACAACGCGGCATCTCGTCGCAGAGAGTAGCTACCCCGGTAAAATAAACAAAAGCAAAACCGATGTCGTTGTCGACGGTACATCTCGCTACCAACGACGGGCGGGCGGGATGGTCTGTTTTTTCCTGGCCTTTTTCCACTTTGTCGAGCTGTTGTAGAGCTGTCATATCGCTCATGGAGTGATACTCAATCACTGTCTCGCCATACAACAGTGAGGCTTTCCCGAAAAGGGATCCACCCTGCTGGCGTCCCCTCTTTTCTGTTCCAGATTACTGTTGTAACATCGCGTCGTACGTTAATTCCTATATAGTTTGGGATCAATGAGGCCTCCTTCTGCTGCGGCATGATATCACACCCATACTTGTTGACCCTTCTCTTATCTCAATGCCGACGCTCGTTTCATGCGTATTCTTTTTTCGGTTGCCTTTTATTCCTTATCGTCCCCAAACTTGTAACCTAGTTGATTAGCGGTTCTGCTACCGTCGGTTGTCCCGTGGGAAGGTCGTGTACGATTTTCCATACCCCTCCGACGGTGATACGGCGCTGGGGTATGCGATTGCGGTGTGCTACACCCGGAACGCGTTCTCCTGGTTGTCGGCACGCAGTGTTGTGGCGTGTCTTCGTGCGGTTCTTCCGGAACCAACACACGCTCATGTCGTGCTTGAGGGGCGATAAAGGCAGAGCTGTTATGTCGGTGGTCTCCCATACCATATTTTCCCGGATACCGCAGCCCGCCACCCACCGTAGTTACCCTACGCTTTCGCCGAACTCATCACGCATAACGTCTGCCACAGTCGGCATGTTTTCTACGTTTCGTTTGGTCCTCGCCCCCCCGTCCCATTTGTTCCTGGTGTTCCCTAGTTTTCTAGGGTCATAGACCAAACGTGCCCGACCAAAAATTGCGAATTTGTAAGATGCCAAAAAATGGTATACCAGTTGGAAACGCCATAGAAGGTATACCACTGAAATTTACGCCAGTTGATGGTACAAATACTGAAATCATCTCAGAATAATACCAACAGGAACATTTGTTTCTGTCCCGGTCTACCGTTTTATGCAAAGCGTATGTCGGCAAGACCAACTCCACAGGTCCCGTGATTGGTAATGTCATGTACGCACCATTGTGGACGGAAATGTAGAGATTGATAGATGCCCATACTCAAACCATAATCAACCCTGTATTTCCGTTCAGTTTGGAACGATACTTAGTTTGGTTTGATCTACGACCCTGTGTGGGCGACAACTCAAACTAGCTGAAGTCGCGCACCCACGGGCGACGGGGCTTTACGAGACTCCGAGGTCGGGCTGCCGGCCGTTCTCGAATCCGACGAGTGTCGGCAGCGAGAGGGCCATGGGGGATCCGAGACTTGTGGCGGAACTCCAGAAAAAGAAAAACATCGTTTTCGTACATACAAGGTGTATATGAAGAAAAAACAGTTTTGTATAAGCATCCTGCATTGAGACCGGTCTGCGCTATTCGCAATCTGGGGCGCGGCCATATTCGGAAGCATAATTCGGAATTAATCAGAATAAGTTCCGAATTAGATTGAAAATCAGAGTTGCCAAGGATTGCCACCCACTCAGGACGTCCTAGCGCGCCCTAAAGAGCCCGCGACGACGCCCCACGCATCCCAAAGTACAGGGTGGACTCATTCCGAGGTATGCGCGCGAAAATGAACTCAATCGGCCACGAGCAGCGCTCGGACGAAGCATCTGAAAGATGTGTGTGTTTTCCTGGACTCGGAAAAGAGCTCAAAGGGTGAGAATTCTGCAAGATGGATCTCGTTTGGACGTATTTGGGCTCAACTCCAACTTGTCGGACACGGGACGGAGAAGAGCTGCCGCTCAAAGTAGGCACAGCGCGCCACGGCGCCGCACGCATACCGAAATGTAGCCTGTGTGTACACCGTGCCGCTGGCGCCAAGACGGGCTCAATCGGCCGCGAGCAGCGCTTACACGAAGCTTGTCCATGAAGGTATATGTTTTTCCTGCGCACCGAAAGGCGTCGGGAATATGCGATGAAACCGCAACAAGCACGTCGTTTGGGCAGTTTTTTTACCTCGACTCGAACTTCTCGGACACGCCACGGCGAAGAACTGCTGCACGAAGCAGGGAGAGAGCGCAACAGCGTCGCAGGCATCGCAAAGTGTGGCCCGTGTACACGGCGTGCCGCTGGCGCAAAGACAGGCTTCATCGGGCGCGAGCAGCGCTCGGATAAAGCATGTAGAAAAAGGTATATATTTGTTCCCTGCGCAAGAAAAAGGGTCGAAAACGGTGCAAAATTCCTGCACGATGAATCTCGTTTGGACGTACTTGGGCTCAACTCCAACTTGTCGGACACGGGACGGAGAAGAGCTGCCGCACGAAC
>JBBMHQ010078864.1:0-25179 GCA_037834295.1 Postelsia palmaeformis
GACGGACACTAGGTGTACTGATGAAGTTGGGTAGAAAGGACGATTTAATGTGAAGACAACAACAACAACAACAACAAGCTCGTATGCATACTTATTCTACACGACGAGTATTGATTGGCCTTTGTTCACATGTATGTACACAATAACACGACGTGGAAAAGAACACGGCATGTTATTTACTTTTTTTTTTGAGGAGTATACGGGCAAGCCCGTGGCTGATGCTTGCCGGTTTGCCGATGTCGTCTGCCACATTAACTCCACCCACAAGCCCATGGTAGCTACAGTATCCCGTTATGACGTGCCTCCCGCCCACAGCAGTAGGGTCGATAGGAAGATGCACTGCTGTAGTGCACCTTCGTCTACACTCCTTAACTGTGATCCTGTTGTTACTGCTGTGTGCTCTGTGGGCACTGCTAGCAGCAGTAAACACGGAGCGAAAAACTGTTTCGCAACTCCTTACGAGAAGCCCTATAGTGATGGGTCTGTGTCTCGAGGAGGATTGACTGTTGTTACCACCGCCGGAAACAAAACCAGTTAAATTTCCTCGGGGGCTCAGCCTGTCTCCCCATCTCATTACTTAGTACTTTGTACCGGTTGCATCTGGTATCCTGTGCCATGATGCCTGATCCACACGGCAGAGTCCAGCTGAGAATAAAGCAGCCGTGTAGAGGAAATTGATCTGCATCATCAGTAGGCTGGCGTACTGCTCGTTCTGAACACTGCTCATGCAATTGCTGCAGCGGTGTGAACACGGTCACCACGAAGGGACATATATTTCACGATTGTATTTTACTACTCTTTCAACTGTCAGTCAGTGAGTAAATGCGTGCTTGCAATGACACGGTTGTCTCCCGAATACTATAAAGGATGAACCTATCATACGTTATACACGTACGCAGATCTCTAACCAGTATCCAAATTCGTTTTTGGGGCATGTTTGACCGCACCCTTGATGGATTTATACCATTTATGTCACCTGGAACTGGAAAGTACCGATTTAGTGGTACGTATTGGCCGGTCGCCCCGGTAGACTAGTGGTCAGCTTCAAAGACCATTGGTGTTGGTACCCAAGTTCAAATCCCACCGTGGTGAGACTTTATTTGAAAAAATAAAAAGGTACCATTTGCTGAGAGCGCCTTAGTTGCGTGGGTAGGCAGAATTCGACGCAAGTCGACGAGGGAAGAAAATGCTAAAACCTTCTCGAGATAAAAATGCAAGGCATGTACCGTAGTGGGGAGGAGGGAGAAGCGCTTACTTAGTGACCCCGGATCTGAGTTACGACTGAAGAGGAAGAGAGAGAAGAAGGGCGAAGATAATCAATGGGATGAGAAAAACAAAAAAAAATAAAATAAAAATTGACTCCTTTATCCTATTGCGTGCTGTTGACTATGGTCAGGTTCCTTCTTTCAGATGGGCCTGTCCTATTATTTGTATGCTTGGTTGGTATGCTCGTGCTAACCTATCCAAATTTGGCTTGGGGGCATGGTTGACCGCACCTTTGATGGGTTTTTACCATATAGGTCACCTGGAACTATTCAATAGAAAGCACCGATACATGTACTTGCTCCTTTATCCTTTTGCGTGCTGTTGACCGCGGACACTAACACTTAACGACTGTTCTGTTGGCCAACACTCCGTGTTCTGCTGCTCATACCCTTCGCCGTCGTGGTTGCATATACCATAAACACACTTAGGGCCGTTGTACACGTTCAAAATATTTGGAACCAACTTCCAAATTTCCAACTTTTGGAATATATGAAAAGGCGTTCCTCAATATTTTTTCGACAAAATTGTGAGCGTTCGGAGCTGAAAAAATTGGAACGAGATGCTTCCATATATTTGGAAGCCTATACCCCACTTTCCAAGTTTTCTGCTGCCGAGAGCCTCTCTAATAATATCAAAGTTGGTCCCGAATATTTGGAACGTGTAAAACGGCCCTTAGCGGCTGCCATGTTGGTCAACGCTCCGTGTTCCGCTGTATATACTCGGAGTATCCTTCGCCTTTTCAGGGATATCGTGCTTGCATATATTTGCCTTGGCCAGCTATCCACTTGCCGCGTGTTCCTTCGTCCGCATCCACTGCTATCGCCGTACTGACCCGTCGCTATTGCGGCGCGTGACTTGGCGGCGCTGTGAACGCGACATCTCTTGTGTTTGATACTGAGCGAGACGGCGATCTGGCCCCTGTAGGTCTGCGCCTTTCCACGGGGCCAATATTTCTGTTCTAGTTCGTGTGTAGTTTGTTTTGGTTGGATTGCCCTCTCGATGGTTCGATGCTTTTCTCGAAGAGAAAGTGAAGGCCCATATTTCGTTGGGTCTGTGCTTATTGGGTCCATGTTGCTGTCTCCCATGCTAGGGGAAAATGGCAATCAGGTCCTTTTAGGTCTGTGCCTCGCCACGGGGCTCGCACTTGTTTAAGTGCGTTTCGATCTGTTCTTCTGCTTTCAACGTTTTGCATGGATAAGGGGTGTTCGCGTGTGTGTCGCAGTGGGAATGCCCTTCAAGGATGGGTCCGAACCTACTGGGACCTTCGTTGCTGTCTCCCACTCTAGAGGGAGACGTCAATCGGGCCCCCGTAGGTCTGCGACTTTCCACGGGGCCAATGTGTCTGTTCGAGTTCGGTTGTTGCTCTTTTGTTTCGCTCGTTTCTTGTTTTGTTCATTCGTTATTCTCCTCCAGGAAGGATTCTGTGCCTTGCAATCATGGGCGTAAGGATAGGTCCGTACCCATTACAAGAACCATCGTTCCTACCTCCCATACTGAGGAAGACGGTGACCTGGCCCCTGTCGGTCTGCGCCTTTCCTCGAGACCAATGTCTTTGTTCGAGTTCGGTTGTTGCTCGTTCTGTTCGTTTGCCATTTTCTCCGATACAAATTCCATGTTCTCCACCTCTTCCGTCTGTCTGTCCCGCACCCTTGCTCGTACGCCACTCCCCCTCTCCGCACCCTTGCCCGTGCGCTGTTTCCTCGCGCCTCACCGTTGCCTGTGTGCCGCTTCCTCTATCCGAGACCTTGCCCGTGCGCTTCCCCCTCGCGTCGAAGCCTTGCTCGCTTATGAGTTTAACCGAGGAGGCGGCGTCGCCTTCCCTGTTGTGCTTGATTTCCGTTAGATTGTTGAGGACGCAACATAAGTGATACTGAGTATATGCTTAGCCGTTAGGGGACACTGCGCTTATTTCATCGCTGAAAAAGCGTGAGGGGACTTTAGCCACTGAATAGTGGTCGGGCATTCAAACGCGCGGTGAAAACATAAGGGTGTGGGCTTTTCTCAGGGATTTCCCACTGATGGTTTTCGCGATCTCGGCTTGGTTGTTTATTCCTGAGGCCGTTATTTGTTTGCAAGGGCTTTGCGGCTCTTTAAACTTGGTTTTAGTCACAGGATTGTGATAGCATGAATGTGCATTCTGTCATTTGCATCATGCAGGGGGGCACGTTACGGTTCGGTTGACCGTTGCAAGAGTTATGATGACATAGAGGCGTTTTTATATTGTAGCTCCACTCCAGACGGAAGGGTTCCACATCACCTCTCTTTCTCACATACTTCCTGAGCCATCGCATCGGTCAAAGGGCAAGAAATCTCTTACCATCTAGCCATCTCTAGTTGGAGCCTCTTCGTTGAAGTACCACAAGCCCGCTCTACTCCAGTGCAGACGTAGGAGCGCACCTCTCGACTCGGTCGAGCTCCAGTCCTGCTCTGGTACTGAGGTTGCTCATTATGCCTTGATTCGTTGTTCTCTTCTGCGTTATGCCTCACTGGGTGGTAACCTGTGGCCCAAGGATGCTACTGCTACCAACTGCTGGAGAACCATGCATGTGTTGATTCATGACAATGACTTCAGCCCTCAGACCTGGTAGCCTGGATTCGTTCCACCTACTTCAAATTGTCGGTGAAGGCGTAAACGAATACTGTAGTATAACTAGCAGTCAATAGATCCGGATTTCCCGAGGATACCGAGGCGGATCCAGTAGTTCGATTGGAATTCATTTACGTACACACGACACGCCTCATGATTCCTGTTTCAGGTAACCCAACGCCAGATTTTAGGACGGTGAAACGGGGAAAGCACCGACTATCCCACCCAACCAGCTTAGAACATCAGGGTTTGTTGGTTGCAGAGGGGTCCACTTCGGGCAGAGGTAGGCGGCAATAAACCCGAGTTTGGCACGGTATGATATTTCGGGGTAGGACCACCGACTAGGGCAGAAGGCCTCATTTAGTCCAATACTTACTCGCCAGAGACGGCTTCCGATTAGACTGCACGGCAGAGAAGGAGGCTTCTACTATGTAGCAGGTGCGCGTGTATGTCGTCGTGTTGTGTCAATTGCTGCTTGTGTGCTCCAAGGCGATACGAGTATTCTACAACCTACGAGTGTCGCCTGCTGGTACAGCAGTGTTATACCTGGTACTTCAAATTGTACTGCATCACAAGAATAAAACCACAGCTGTATCGTGCGGTACGTAGACGTATACGCTCCGATATGATTGAGCCTAAGTACTCGTACAGTACCTAGTTGGTGTCTAAGCACCAAAAGAGGAGTCTCTCCAGCAGATCTCTAAGACTGCCTGTGCCGTGCGGGCTTCACAAGGGCATCTGTGCTCGTACCGTCAAGTACAACAGCAGTATTTGCCTTACTTTGTCCCGCCTCCCGCAGTGACTGCACGCAAGTACTTGTACCAGTGTGCGGAGGAGGAGTCCTGCACTGCTGTTACACCAGGTACTGACAACTGTAAGATAATGCTGCATACGAGGGAGGCACCTGTTTGGTGCGTCACAACTTGCACGCCTGCCGTGTGCCGGCCGCAACCTGTGCAGCAATCCCTTAAGTGGATGGTAATCGCCTGCACCCCCTGAGCTCCCTCTACGAGTATGCTTTACACTCTACCACACATGGCAGCAACCGTGGTCTTCACTGTTTCTCCGTGCTTTGGAGATGCGCTTTTATGCAGAAAACGCAGACAAATTCGAGGTAGTGGAGTAGACCCTACGTCACAAGGTCAGGAGTCAAGACCATGTAGACATGAAAAAGGAGTGGGAGTGGCACCACTTCATTCATACGTACCCAAGGTTAGCTTCATCGGTGTGATACGTGAAAATCACGTCGAAACTTGATCCCATTTGAATTGCCGAGGGCCGTGTTGCCGAGTAAATTTACGGCCGCAACGTGGCAAGTATTGACAGGGTGTCACCTCTCTATTAATATTCAGTTGTCACGGCTCAGCACAACAGATGATGACGTTGTCACTGCTGTCTTGTCCTATCACTGTTCGCTGCCACCTCTGTCATGATGATCCCGCCATCATGAGCATGGTGAGATCTTCTTCTGAGGTACATAATAGCATCGGCGGCCTATTTGGTGAGTCACTCTGCTCAAAGACCAAGCAAATTTCGCTGAAGGAAGAAGCGAGGGAGACTGTGTCACGCCACGGCTGGCCAACTGGCTGACTGATCGAGATAGTTTGCCAACATATTATCCAGGCAAGGGGGTATTCTGCGGCTGGCTTTCCTATGTTTCAAGGTGCTTGCAGTACAAAAGGCGCAGAAGTGTGTATTTGCATCTGCTCGTCATGCAAGGAGATTCTATGGCCAGCTGAAGACACCACGATTTTGATATTACCGCCGTAGGGAGCAAGGGGGTATACTAGATATCATGAATGGCCGTAGTCGTACGATCCTTGCATCCTTATCCGACAGAGACGGAGCGTAGCTTTCAAGGGGTGAGTATGAGTAGCCGGTACACGGGGCCATGCAGCAACAACTTGTTCCAGTCCTGGATACGGTGCCTCTGACTACTTGTTTCCACTGACTTAATCAGTGCTTTCCTTTCGGCATTGAAACGCTATATTTACTATTGCCTTAATATTATGTTGTACTCGCCCGTGTGAAATAATCGTCTTCGTTCTGTTGGGCAACGCGAAGTATCAGAACTGGAATTCCAAGCAATCTCACTGTGACCAATCCAGCTATCTGTAGCAGGATGATAAACGCGCGGGAGACAATCAGTGCCAAACTTGCGGGAGGTATGTAGGAATTTTGTCACGATGGAATCGATGCTACTACGCAGTCCTCGAGTTTGAGGCGAACCATTCGAGCGGGGTTGTTTCGCTCCCAATTTCTTTGAGTCCCCTGCCACCCAAGTAAAACGTACTGGGCACCCGTTCAAGTTCAGTACCACTTGAACGCCCCTCGTCGTATCGACGAGGCGCTGAACACTTTGTCAATCTACTATTGATGTGCGATACACAGCCTTCTACCTGCACTTACTCACTCATACTTTTTGATTGCACTCGGTCGGGAAAGCTGATCACTCACGGTGAGTGCTCGTGATGTGGTCATATCAAACATCGACCAATTCAAAATTCCAAGAAGAAAGGGAAGAAGACCTATCTATACAGGTAGAGCAAAATAAGAAAGAGAGAGCGCACAGCGTCTTTGTTGTGCGCAAGTATAAGTTGTCCCTAAAAAAATTACTGTAGGTACTGCAGCAGCATTTTAGAGATACATGGGGCAACACTGCCCGATACATGCGGCACGTAGGCCTTGTGCGCTCGTACGAAAAAGCCGAAACAAAGAAGGATCCTGCTGCACACAAAGGACACCACAACCACGGGAAATACAATAGCAACTCGAAATGGCTTGCCACGAGACACGTCCCACGCGTCAGCTCAAAATGACCCGCTTCTGCGGATATCAGGGTGGTGGGATCGGTAGCGTACAGCTCTCGCGATCGGCCATGCAAAAACACCGCTATTACAGGCAGACACTCGGAAAATAGTGGGAGCCTGTACACACTGTTGCGTTTTATCTGGGCGCTTAGCTCCCGAATTTATTTTTTGGCGCTTCGCGTCAAATGATTTTCATTGCCCATAGGTGGTAACATCATGAGAGTGCGCCCATTCGAAAGACTTTTGAGCATCTGAAGGAGACGAGTGCAACATGAGAAACAAATGGGGAGCGCAAGTTCTATGCGCCCGAGACAAAATGTATCAGGCGGGCTGCAATCCTGGCGACAATGATGGCGCATGCCGAGTGGGGGTGGTCTGAAGAATAACATTCAGTTGAAACCTGATGGCGTACGTTACGTGCAGCATACGCACAGTCTCAATATTCTTCAGGGATAAATTATGCCACGACTTGTGGGCGACGTTTATACTCAGTTGATATTATGAGGAGGGCTCTATTCTTGTGTTGGGCATTCTGTCGGTCAACGTTTGGGTCACGTGTCTTGATTGTTACGCGGAAACTGTAGTATGCTGTCCTTGCAAAATTCATTCCACAAAACGGGTGGTGCTCAGCTCCTGAGAGTGGAGTACGTTTGAGCTATATGTGAAACACTTCGTGGGGTTTGAATGTATGGAGAGGCTGTAAGAGCAGTCAACGACTAAGACCGCTTCTGCCCACTGCCCCTCGCGAGGATTCACGAGGGTAGTGGAAATACGTTATGTATGAGAAAGTGCAGAATTTTTTCAATATGTACGTACCAGGTGCAAGAAGAGGTGCGATGCGCACATCTGTGAATCCGGTGATGATTTACCATGTGCACTTTATTCCGCCTGCACGTAGTAGACAATAACTTACTTCACCCGGCCGAGCAAGCTGCTTGCTGACGGCGAGTGTTGTTGCGAGTTGAGGGATCCGCCCAGTGAGGCGATTGCTTTGCCTCACGTAGGGGATCCCCTCATATCTTAGGGGATGCCCTCTCCTGTTGAAGGATCCCCTCTCCTCATTGAGCATCCCCTCGTTTCTTAAGGGATCCCACTGCATCTTAAGATATCTCCCCGTATCTTAAGAGGTCCCCTCTCCTCTAAGGAGATCCCCACTTTTTCGTTAGGGAATCCCCTTGCATCTTAGGGGATCCCCTCGTTTCTTAGGGAATCCCCTCGTATCTTAGGGGATCCCCTCCTATCTTAAGGGGTTCCACTCAGGCTTGGGAGATCCCCAACAGGCTTAGGGGACCCTCACAATGTGTGTTTTGTATGCAAAAGGGATCCCCTAATGCAAAAAGAATCCTGTATTGCAAAAGGGACCCCCAAATGCGAAAGGAATTCCCTAACTTCACCTGGGTGATATCATAATATCACGATTTGATTTTATACAACCAGACATGTGATAGGCTGCAAAATCATCCCGTAAAACCATTTCGTTGAAGTGGTATTAACTCTAGGAGCAACGGGGTGTCTCCAAAGCCTGTCTCCAAAGCCTGGGGACCCCCTCAGGCAAAAGGAAACCCCTGATGCAAAAGGAATAATCTGACGTCATCTGGGTGATATCATAATATCACAAGTTCATATTGGAAGACCACACAAATAATAGGCTACAAACCAAGCCGTTAAACCATGTTGCTGAAATGGTATTAATTCAAGGGGAGAGGGGATGCCCCCAGAACTTGTTGGGGATCCCGCAAGCCAATTGGATCCTCTCAATATCAACAAAGAACGTCAAGCAAATTCAAGCTGAATACCATGTAGTTTTTTTCGTGGATACACTAAGATATATGGGGATCCCCTAAAGCGAAAATCCTCCCCCACCTTGGCCCTCACCTTGGTGGGACATCACGTTGTTGAACCATGTTGTTCCTGAAATATGACAATTTCGCGGATTGCTCCAATGCGAACTCGGCCCTCTCCCGACTCTTACGGGCTGCATATGTTCATGTCCTCCCCGTTCCGATGCTTATCGCGCTTAGGCTCCCGACCACATGAAAACCCAACCCGCTCACTCTTCTTCCTGAACAAGCCTATTTTTATGAATGCTTCAATGGGAACCTCGCATAATATCTAGATTCGAGTACCCCACCCACGCCCGACCCCCGGGCGCTGCTATTGTTGAGTAAATTCGCCACCGCTCAAAGAGTAATCATTGCGGACCACAGGAGAAACCAACCCACCCATTCCTCTTCCTCAACAATGCGAGTATTCCGGAATACTGCCCCCTTCCTCAACAATGCGAGTATTCCGGAATACTGCCCCCTTCCTCAAGAAGGCGAGTATTCCGGATCACTGTCGCTTGACAACCCAGCAAAACGTTTTGCCGAGAGTTGGGTGTCAAACCTGACCCTCACCTGACCCCTATGCGCTGTCCGTGTCAAGTACTTCCGCCACTCATATGTCACATTCTCTTCTTCCCGACCACACGAATAGCCAACTCACCCCTCCCCTTCTGAACAATGCTCATTTCTCAACGGATTTCTTTCATAGAAACCCAGCAAAAAATCAACAACATTCGAATACCTTATGCTTGCCCAACCCCTCGGAGGTGTCCATCTCCAGTATCTAGGCTGTTCATTCTCCATTAATTCCGAACCGAGCCTGTCCTCTCCACTACAAGAATAGCAAACTCAACCGCCTCTCTACTGGAACAATACACATTTCGTGGATTGTCGCGAAAAGAACCCATATTAAATATTTTATTGAGAGTGTCCCACCATCCTTGAACCTCGACGACCTGCCCGCGTACACTGCTTCCACCACTTCACGCTCCCTAACATGTCTTCTCCTTCACACGAACAACCAACTTACCCTTCCGCTTCTTAAACAAGGCTCGTTTATTTACGGAGTGTTGCACTGAAACACCCAGCAGAATATCTACGCTCGAATACCCCATCCTCGCCTGATCCCTACGAGATGTCTTATTCTCGTGCCCCGGCCGCTTATTCGCTATTCAAGACCACCTACATATTTTATTTGGTGTACATAAACAGCACAAAACACACCCGCTTCCCGATCGGAACAATGCCTACTTCGCGGCTTGTTGCAAAAAGAACCCAGCATAACTGCTAGGTCCGAAAACCCGCTATTTTTGTGCCCAAATACACTGTTCTACCCTAAGTGCGCATGTTCTTCCCACAACACGTAAAACACTTCATGATCATTCCGCATCCTGAACAATGTTCATTTTGCCTTCTTGGTTCGATGAGCACCTCTCAGAAACTATCGGGTCTTGGTACCTCACACAAGCCTGACCCCTGGACGCTGTCCGTGTCCAGTACATCTGCCACCGCTCCCTGCTAAAGTAGTCCCGCCCTCGAAAACAACCAACCCACCATTTTTCCCTTCCTGAACATGACAGCATTGTATATTCAGGGTATTTATCACAAGAAACTCCAGGATATTATTTACCCTCCCCTTGTTCAACAATGCAGATTATTTAGGGTAATGGAACCCCACACTAACGTGATCCCTACGAGCTGTTCGTACCCAGTACGTCGGCCGCCTATTCGCTATTCATTGCAACCTGCGCCTCATTCTCGAACCGCAGGAGCAGCGAAAAACAAACCCGCTTCTCGACCGGAACAATACCCGTTTTGTGGATTGCTGTACAAGACAATGCAGCAAAACTCCAGGGTTGGAAAATCAGCTGCCTGTGAACGAAAAAACACAATTGTATCCCCCGTTCACCTGTTCTCGCGACCACACGTAAAACACCTCCAACTAAACCCCCTTTCTGAGCAATGCAAATCTCGCGGAATGCTGTAATGAGAACTACGCATACCATCCAGGGCTGATAAACCCCACACAGGTCCGACCCCTTCGCGCTGCACGTGTCCAGTACATCTGCCACCGCTCCCCGTGACAGTGGTTCCGACGGCAGGAATACCCAACCCACCCATTCCCCTTCCTGAACATCAACAATGTTAATTGTGTGTAGTGATTAACTGAAAGGACAGCTTCATGTCTACCCTCCCCTTGCTGAACAGTATTGAGGGGAGGTGCTGCCCGCAGAACCTCGCAGAATATCTTGGTTTTGATACCCCACCCTCGTCTGATCCAAAGGAGCTGTTCGTGTCTAGTACATCCGCCACTGCTCCCCGCTTAAGTCTTCTCCACAACACAACCAGCCCACCCGCCTATTCCTACTCCCAATTAATGACTACATAGAGGATTGCTGCAATGAAAACACAGCATGATATGTAGGTTGGAGTACGTCGCCCTCATCCGACTCCCACAAGCTGCCCGTGTCCGAAGCAGCCGCAATTCGGTGCTTGTGCGACTGTACTCTCTTTTCCACAGGTCAAAAGAACCCGCCGACCCGCATTCCCGAGCAATGGCTATTTGGCTGAATAGGCGAATGAGAGCCTACCACAAATAAGCGTGCGAAAACCCCCTTCCACGCCCAACCCCTACACGCTGACCGTGTCTAGAACATCCGACAGTGCTTGCTACGCCTGTCTTCCCGTCCGTCCGAACAACTAACACGCCCACTACTCTTCAATGCTTTGGGTTATCCATGATATTGCCCGGATAAAACCCCAGAATGATATGTAGGCTGGAGTACCTCATTTCCAGCCCGACCCGTACAAGTTGCTCGTGTTCGAAACCTCCTCAATTGATTATCCCCCGCGACTATCCTCCCGACCAGAGCAAGAACAAACCCGCCAGATCTTACTTAATAACATGGAAATTTTTTGCGGAAGGCTACATAACCATTCTCGTCGGGCCTCGACCAGCTACTCGTGTAGGGTACCTCCACAACTCAATGTTGCCTATCGCGCGTAATGCTGGAATGACCACTGTCGTAGGACCCCTCCGAGCTGCTCGCGTAAAGTATCTCAATTATTCATTGCTCCCTTCCGTGTATTTTTGAATACAGAAAAAACCAACCCACCTGCTGCAATGACCAGCGATCACGATACGAACTTTGGAATACCCCAACCTTCCGCGATCTCTACGATATGCCCGTGCACAGTACGCCCGAAAATTCAGAGATCCCTTCCCTGTCTCCCGGACCTTTGGAAAACCCGGGCCACCCACTGCCCTTCCTCGATGAACGTTGCCATGTGGAGGATCGTCGTTTCTAGTCCACGCTCACCCCACCCTATCGTCGAGGGATTCAAATGCTAGCTCCTATTTTTCACAACGAACAATAAAACGTGCACCTAATAACCTAAAGAGTGTTCCATCCGCTACGGTTACAGTCCCGCCTGCACTGTGGGTGACATTCTTGAGCACAAGCACCACAGGCGCTACTGTGATCTAAACGCAGCCTTAGCTTGGGGGGGCTTGAGATATTGAAGGGGTGCGCATCACAGGGTTACGGTATAGGCACACCACATTCCACCACTTCGCTAACCAGACGAGATTCCACGGGGCTACCGAGCGAGGCCTATCGACCAGGGAATATTGTCCACCACGTCGTCGCGGTGCGGAGGATGACACCACTAGGCTTACACGCGAGCAGCTCCCTTGTCGTCACCTATAACTCTAGCAGATGCCCAAGTCTGCTGCCGTATATAACGAGACCGCGAAAGCTGACGCCCAATTAGAAGGCTATATTATCCTCTTGCGGTTACTGATGGGCCAATCCAGGCGAGACAAGGTGCTCTAAGGTGAACAAATTTCGCGAAAAACATTGGTAAGCCCGAACGCGCTGCTACCTCATGCAGTTCATACTCGAACCAGCGCTAATCTCGCCAAAACTTAAATCTTGAACAAGATCGAGCGGAAGGAAGCCAGGGCAAGAATGCTTATAATTCTATCAAATCGTATCAATGCAGACACCAAACGTTAAAGGTTGCTTTAGAATGTTGTCCAGCTTCTTCACTGCGTCCGTCTCCAGATAGCATACTCCTTGACGAGTGCATACTGGTTAGACGTCTTCTTACATCACCATTCAGAGTGAAGGCCTGGCAGTCGAGCCACTCTCGAAGGATCTCCGCAGGGCAGCCCCTGCTTCGATATGTAATCTACAATACATAATTCGTATTGGATAAGACACGGGAGACGCACAGAAAAGGGAGCAAAAAAAATATTTTACGTCAGTAAATGATGATTCAACCCAGATGCGATACTAATGGAAGTAGCGTTGTTAATGGCGCGAAAAAAAAAGAAAACTAGAATCGCCGAAGCAAGAATATTTGTGTTGCGCAAAACGCTGTGTACTCTTGCCAAGGTTCACTCATGTTCTTGGGTTTGCTGTAGCGCAAGGGCTGCCGTACGTTCCACGGTTGTTTGACTCTATGGACTCAACAAAAACTTGCCACATGATGAATATTTTGCGTGTCCATGTCCTACACAATAAATAGCCAGGCATGATTGGCCATGGGGAATCCCACGTTGTCCACCTGATATGTGTAATCAATCGCTCGACTTATTTCTATTGCTACACGGCAGGTGGCGGACGTGAGCGGGGTGAGCGGACAAACGTTTTTTTTTGTATGTACGAAGTACATACTACGACGTGCGTTCCGAAAGTGATGTCCCAATGAATGCCTCACATATGCATGTTTACAGTCAAGTAGTATTTGCAAGACTAAAATTCCTGCTCGGACATGCATCGGAACACCCATCCCGCCCCTCTATATGTACCCCCGTGGCCCGATTATATTGGTGGGTCTATGTAAAGCGAAAACCAGTGAATCATCGTCACCCGCATTCCGCGAGAGGCATTACTTATTCTGAATCGCGCCCGATAAAATCATCTACCACAAAATCCAGGCCACTTCGAGCTCCACTCCAGGATTCTCGTCCCCCAGATCAATGTAGCCGGCCTTGTCCATAGCCATTTCCGGATCGGCTAACGCCTCATAGGGTGAGGTTGAAGGTGAATTGCTTTGTTCATATTCGTATGGAGTTTAGTCAAATATTCAGGAGATCTGGGAAGATATCGCTCAAATATTCGCGTAAGAGTAGCAGACAGTGGATAGGCTAAGGTAGGTGAAGGTTGAATACAAAAAGATTGAGAGCGCGTGTTTCGCACTTCACTCCAGGAAACGTGGTGTGTTTTCAAATTGCATATCTCCAGGAAGACAGAGGGAGTATGCTGTCGATTGCTTGTCGATTGAGCGCAAAACTGCGTAAGGCTAGAAGGCGGTGTCACTACGATAATAACTTCTCCAGCAGCTGCTCTGACGACAGTGGATCTTCCCACGAAGGTGGCGTCACAGCAGATGGTATAGCTGTTCTGCTGCGTATGTACACGTATCCTCGAGGGCGAGCTCAGCGGTACTCGAGACTTAACTTCAGAATGGTTATTTACTTCCCGTAATAAGGGGGATGGGTGGGTCCGAGGCATGCTATGTCTCTCTTGTATACCCCTGGCAAAACAGTTTGCGGATAATATTTTTCAGACAAGACTGAGTGGAAAACGTTATCGGCAGCAGTTTCATCGATGCCTTGATACAAGCACTCGCGGAAGCTTCAACTTCGTCAACGCTGGCCGGGTAATAGACCCTTCCTTTTGTGTCAGACGTTGGAGAGGACGTGCCGTGCAAAACCACTCATGCACGGTCGAGAGATTATGGTGCACAACACTTAGGGTCAGTGGTTTCGGAGACTTTCTCGTAGGTGCCAGCGATATAATTCCGAGCGGCTACTACGGCGCTGCGCTGATACTCCTCCGCCGCGCGTTCAGAGCGTGGATGAGGCACGCCCGGGTGAAGAAATAAGGCGGAAAGACGGTCAGAGGCGAGAGGAATCTTCACGTCCGAGGACGCGGTCGGCTAGTTTACATCTTTGGGATGCACCGGTTGCTGCGTTCCCGGCGGCAATGCAGGCGTCTATTTTACTGTCTACTCGAACACTTGTTCGATGAGCCAGGACGTTCGTTGGACTCCCAATCTCTTGGGCCAGGAGTGCGTCATTGCCCTTCATCAACAGGTGCAAAAAACGTGAAATTAGAGTGTAGATTACACTTATGTTTCGATTTGAATAAACAATCAAGTCTCACTGAGGGAGTCTTCATCACCCCAAACTTTTGTTCCCTTGCTAAAATTCTACGAATCTTACTTCTAATTCTGCACACGTTCTGAGCTGTCATCAACCTTTTGTTCGCCTGTGTCTAACAGGTCGTGCATGTCAAATTTGTCTATAATTGCAAGATCGAATCCGTTTGTGGAGGGTCTGTCTACACATCACTGCGTTGGCTCCTTTTTATTCTCTTCGGCGTCGTAGTCTCGCAAATGTACGAAAGTATCTGGCTGCCCCGAGCCACCTCCTCCAGACATTATGTTGAAGTAACCGTAGAGTTTCAGGATCCCGTAAAGGTCCTTCAAATCGTCGAAGAATATCCACCGGCCGCAGAAAAGTGCTTGGAAGGAAATATAAAACGCCCCGGAATGGTCGTATATTGTAGCGACCAGCTTATACGGTTTTCCTAGCGACCTGCGACACGATTGCCAACGGTGCGAAGGGGCTGTTTACGCCAACTTTAGTCGTGCCTAGTCCCGTCTTAACGAACAAGGCGCGCGGGGGGTCCTTCCTGCCGGTCAAGACGCGCCAGCAGTGCGTCTGGGTCCTCGCATTCAGGCACAAAAGGCAACGGCCAGTCATCACACATGAAGGCAACAATCCCTGTTCGCTGGTGTTTTCGATAGTGGAAATGGCCTGGGCAACTTTGTGCGCTTGATCGCGCCTCGCGAGTATGATTAGGCTTGGGGATGCTGCAGGGCCCGTGTACGTGAGGGGTGGACCCACGCTTACTTCGCCATGCGTGTCGCAGTTATTCACGAGCCAATCGCTGCGACCTAATTTCCCTAGGGAGTCACATTCAGTGAGGACGAATTGCGTCAGAACATTTTTCATGACCCGATAAAAAGTAAGGGGTTTGAGGCAAGCGACTCAATAATCGATATTGTCGATGCCTCAAGTACTCAGTCGGACTGTCTCGAAGTTACCACATAAATAAATGCCAATGAGTAGGTGTCTTCACTCGTATTCACGAGCCCAGTGTTTTCGATCGACCTTGAGTCTCACCTCATTGTCAGACACCTTCCCGGGGTGGCAACACGCCTCGATAAGACTCGCCGGGTCTCCCATGCTACTCCCCACACCCGCAAACGGCGTCGAGGTGTTGGTTCCCATTAGAGCTGCATTGACGGATGTGCTCAGATCATCCTGAAACAAGCGTCATGTGTTTTCAATAAATCGCATGCAGCCAACACGATAAAGTGAAATAGTTTAGAACCTACTGAAACTATTATCTAGTGCTACGTATTTCAAAAGGTGAACACGATGCAACGTGCACTGAAGGTAATCTGGGACGCTCAGGGTTAGGCCGAAGGAAAAATATTATTATATTTGCTGAAACTTCTTATCAGGTTTTGAACGCAAGACGTTCTATAACTGTTTATATGCACAACATCCAACAACACTACGTGCGTGTGATAAAATGCAACATGTTGACAATACCGTAACACAAGAAGTAGTAGGCGGAAACGTCGCGGTGCATCAGGCTAGTCTTATCACGGGATAACACGGGATGTCATCTATGAGCAACGTCTGCGAAAGAAAACGCATCTTGGTACACTTATCACCCGCGCCTCTTAGACGGAGCTGTAGCCGCCGGCGCCTTCAGGCCTTTTGACTTCCTCAACTACGCCCCACAACAGCTTTGCGGGATGGGTGACCTCGTCTGGCTGCGGCCATTTTATGTCAGGCTATGTGGAAAGCGCAACCAAGGCGAGGAGCCGCGCCGTCGCAAAACAGTTGTTTCTGTCGTTCGGGATGAGACGTAGAATCATTTGACACTCTTCGTTCGCTCCAAGTCTCGACGTAACGACCTGGTCGACTCGTGAAAGATCGTCAGGGTCCCATCCAGTGTTGTGGGTTTCTCCAGGACTTCCTTGTCGGTCAGAAGGGGTGGGAGTGCGGGAGCGACGTTATTATATATAAAATCGACGCTGCTTGCATCGTCCCGTGAGTCCTCAGCGTCGCGTACGCCCGTGATCGTCACGTCTGGAACTCCGTGATCTGGCTTCTGAGTGGTGGTCGGAATGAGTCAGGGGTGAACATTGAACCGCTAGGCGCCAAGCGTGCATGGCTTGTAATTGTGTTGTGTCAACTCCCCGTGTCTTCTGCGGTGCACAGCAACATTGTTTCCGTGAGTGGGTGTTGGGGCACTGTTTTGCTTGCGTATGCGTGGGGTCCATAACGTAAATGACGCAGATGAGGCAGAGTGTCTTGGCACGGCCCAGTCGGCACAATCCAAGTAAAGAGCAGCCAGTCGCGACTGTTGGTACTGCGCTGCAAAACGAAACCTTGTCAGGTTATATGTGAAGTCCACGAGCTTCCGACTCAGTGTGATTCATACGAAGCGTATTTCTATGTATTAGGGGTGTCTTAATTTGAAATAGTAAAGAGCCACTTTGCAAGCGTCCTTAGAACCGCACAAACCTTTTGATCAAGTGAATGAAACAGCGATTGAACTATGTTGAACAAGTAAATTGCAAACCTTCAATGTTCCGGACCCTCATGCAGTGGTCACGATATGAAGGTAGCTGTTTAAACGGGGGATGTGGTTTGACACCCGTCGTGTTTATCAAATGTCTTGTGAGGACGGAGAGCCCCAAAAATGCGGATGTCTAACCGGCTACATTGATGCACAGACCACGTGAGGAAATGATTTCTCAACACTGGCCACGGTGGTATCCAGGTCAACCAATACTTGTCGATGTCGGAGAAGAAGATTTCGTGTGCTGCACAATAAGCGCATCTCTAAATAAAAATCGTTTGAAACACCAGCACGCTTCATAGCGCTCATACGTCGGGGTATAGGCGCCTATGACCGCGTGTGCAGTTTGAAGCTTTTGCTGAGCTTTTAATCGAATACTTCTTATATCGTTAATGGGCCACAATTAGCCTATATTATATCTATTCGCGAGGCCGCAAATGAACGCTATAGTCGACCGTTTTTTGTGGTGCCGTTCGTTGGTGAATTCCTCACATTCCGGTTGGTGAGTAAATTTGCGATGTCCATGTTTCTCGATTACATACAAAGCCGTTTACGTATCGGATGTGTGAATTCATAATCTTTTCTTTTTTGTTGAAAAGTAGGTAACACAGCCGATGAGTTACCTAGGCATACCTGTAAGATCGATGCTTGGGGGTGAGACATCCCCGCTTGGACGTCATTCGTACACGTCCGGTGAGAACCTTGTCCAATTTCTTTGGTGTGTCGTCATCCTGTAGTCCTCCTTGTGCGCTTGCCGCGCCGCGTTCTGGCAACAGCGGTGACGAGCCTACGGCAGCGCCACTCTTCCCCCTCTTAGGAAAAGAAGAAGACGTCCCGACGCCGAAAGCGTCGTCCTCGCATCTACGGTTGTGTTCAAGTGGTTCCTGCGCGATCCCCTCTACAGCGGCAAGCACCAGGTCGCCAAACATACACAGCATCTGTGTTGTGGACAAGGGTGAATACACTCAAAAGCTGCAGGTGCTCGTACCGTCGGCCTGTAGCAGTAAATAAAAAAAAAGCAAGTTTGTCTGTCACATGCCGAAGGCCGTGTGTATTTGAAGAAAGCGAAGCCAAAATACAAAAAAATAAATGCCGTTACCAGAACACCACCACGACTATAGCAGTACTCCGACAGTAACCAACTCTAGACAGCCTGCAGCGGAACAAGTCCCAAGGGATCACCCACGATTGTTCACTTCTGTGGATATGGAGTGTGTGGGCATCGGTTTTGTGCAGCTCTCGCAATTAGTACTACAAAAACACAACTTGATTCACAGACAGACGAAGTTTTTTTTGCCTATAGATAGGCATAATGAATATTCGGTCGCTTTGCTCCCTCGTTGTTTGGCGCTCCTCAACAAATTCATTTAAATGCCGGCCCCAGCTAAGAACTTTGGGCGTGCGGCCGATTACCTAGACTTGATCGATTTCGGCTGACGTGTACAAGAAATATTTGTCTCTTCTCTCAAAAACAATGTTATCTCTTCTCTTTGTGCTGTTTTTGTTGTTTTAAGGTCCGAGGTCGCAAATTGCAAACGTCCCGGCCTTCCCACTGGCGCTGTTGTCGCACTAGTTGTTTAAGAGTGAATTGCGCCTTGTTTGAAGTCACCGCCTTGTTTTATCGTACGATCCGGGATCTGCACCCTCTTAGTGATCAAAGGGGATTCATCCTTCACAGGGCCTGCTTGTTCGGTGATCTGGTTGTTGCCCTTTTACGACTATACCCAAAGAAACAGCCAACACTCCCAGAGTCCGTCCCCGGACTCGTTATTGTAATAATGTGTCGAACTGGCACGAAAAATGTCATTTTCGGCTGCAAGCGAGAGACACTAAATATAGCACTTTACATGCGCTTAGCCATATCGGACGATATCAAGCTATGAAAATCAATACAAGCAATCTTCTAAAAAATTATTGTTTAGTGAACTTCGCATGCACCTTACACTCTTCCCGGCCGGATATTGAAGATATCCGGTACCACGCATATCATACCGTGTACTCTGATTACGTGCAGACTGGGCACTGGGGTATGTAATGGCTCCTCGGAGCAGGTCTCGACAATCAAGTACAAAACATCCGCCGACGAACACGCATGCGAATTGAACCGGTGCCGCTAGCAAACAAAACGAAGCCTCCCGTCAGCCCCAACACTCTTTAGCTCCCATTTGGTCCGGTCGTGCCGGGTTCAGGCGGGCACCTGGAAACCAACATATCACGCAAATGTCGTACCGTCCTTACTGGAGCAGCTATACTACGCGCATAGATACAATCCAGTAGATATAATCCAAAATGGGTTCCAACATAAATGGTTGCTACATTTTTAACGCTCATCGGTCGATGCGCAGCACCTCAACGCCATATCAGTGCCCGCACTTGACACCTCATAGCTAGTGCAGCTTCAAGCCTAACATTGCTGCGCACTGGGGGGTTGGTGGGAATTTAGACTACAGCTGGTATGACCAGCAGCACAGTCAACTCCCGGTGCTACGGAAAGCCAAGTTGGGGACGAGGCTCATTGTCCATGTATGTCGGGTGCACTGACCAGCCGTTCTTTTATATTACTATCCTTGTTTTGTTATCAAAACTCCCACCGACCATTCTCTGCATTTCTTTAAAGAGATGTAGATGCTTGCTGTTTGTCTAGCCTGTACCATACACAGGAGGTATATTGGAGCAGCTCTTGGTTCAATGAACGGGAAACTCCGTTGTTAGGATGTTACTAGGGTCTTGGCCAATCGATGTCAAATTTCTGAGTACATGTCGCTAGTATCAGTATTTAAGGAAACACACAAGCACAGTGCGTAGAACACACAAGCACAGTGCGAAGAACACACAAGCACAGTGCGTAGAGCCGCATAGTCCTGTTTTTCATAAAGCAGTAGTACAAGAGATAATAATTTCCCCCTCTAGGGCTGTTTTACCTGAGAGGTATTCCCAAGCGTACTGTTTAGCCCACACAACAGTAAAATATTCGAGTGTTATACTCTGTGCGTTGCAGCAGCCTGTGCCTTCGATCCTTATCCTCGACAACAACGGACAGTCACGGGAGTGACACGTCTGCTGTCGTTGATTCCCAGCAACTAAGAGTCTCGATCGACCTCCGCTTATCCTATTTTCTGAGTGCAGCTTCGCAACAGAATCCCACAATTGGCTGTCCCTGACACTTTCCCCGTGGGTATGACAGACACCGAGATAACATCTACTGGAAGGCGACATATATCAGGCCTACTCATGATTTGGCGGGCACAAAATATCCATGACGACACTCGTAGCGTAGTCGCGCTTCCAGCTGCAAGATCAACCCGTGTTGATGACACCACGGAGCGCACCTCGTCGGGCGTAAACTTTCCAATCGCTAAAGACACGAACACAACAGCGCACATTCTCTCTCGCAAGCCTGAACAGGTTGAGCCTTTCCATTCCCCGTCCCAGCTGCAACCATGAGGATGTCATATGCGGCACGAGCATCTCTCCTGTTCGGCCTGATAGCAGGATGTTAATGTTGAATATGCAAACAGGAACAGGATAACGGGCCCCAACTACAAGACTGACTAGATGACGGCCGCGGAGACCCCCACAGAGCGACTTTTGGGAAACTCGGCCTCAAGTCGGTCTACCGTTTCGGAGGTTCGGGGGAAATCAAAAGCCACACGGTCCGAGATAGGGAGTACACATTTCCCGCCGACATCGTTTCCAGGATGCTTCTCCTAGCTGAAGAGTGATAACGGGAAGACTGCATTCATTCCAGTCGTTGTCGTCGGTTTCCCTGCGCCGACTTTGTGGAGACGTGGGTCACGTTGTGTGAGGTAGGCCTCGTGGACGCGTGCTTCTCACACAAATTTCAACAGGATGATTTTAACGACGATGCCGAAATATTGTTGAAAGGGATGTGTACCGCTTTCGGAACAGCGTGCGAAACGTCCGGGTGCGACACTTTTGAAGGCCAGTGCATCCCAGGTGTGTTACACATTGATATGCGACGCCTTCCTCAGTAGGTGGACTGCGCATCTTATCTCCTGTAGAACCTGATCTGTTAATTAGGTGTGTGTTTTGTCTACCATAAGTATCGAAGGCATTCTCCATGTCCTTCATACCCTTACTCAAATTCCTACCAACCGTTTTCGCCGAGTCTTACCAATGATATTGAACTGTCTTCTGCAAGGACCTTCCCCAGAGCCGACGCCGGCTCCGACCCCGGAAAAACCCCAGCTCCGACTCCCGAGCCAAATCGATATTTCACTGACGCTGAGGGAAAGGCAAATATGCGGGACAGACATGTGAGCTAGACTCGTTATTCGCCATTGTCGGATGGTGTCTGTCACTGGGTCTTGTTCGTCGTCAAAAACGGAATCCCACGTGTCACGCTTGCACGTATCTGGAATGTGCTCTATGCGAAAGAGCCCCTCAAAGGGCAGGCCGACCGTACCTTCTCGAGTCTAATAAGAAGCATCAAATCTTCCATCTCCAAAGCAGCGACATGTATGAATACGTTCGAGGACTCTCTGACAGACACCCACCCACTCCTTTTTTGTTTTGTTTGTTCGTACCCTCAGGTGCATGCAGCCCCAACCCTTGGGATACCGAAGGGTCCTGCTCCGCGGCCACTGCCGACGGACATGTGTGATCCTGCGTTTCCGACTACGGAGGCACGGCCTGCCATCGAAACATCATGTATGGGAGCATCACCGGTATCAACAAAAACAGGCCATTGAGTTCGAGGTAGAATGATGGAAGTAACTTATTATTATCAACTTTTTTGCCATCCGACAATGTGCAGCATGATTATGTGCAGCATGATCTTCAACATTCAAAAAAAACAAATTGCCAAATAATGGTAGTGGTATGCCTTAATCACAACGGCTGTATGATTCAAAAGCAACGAACTCGTACACAAAGCAAACGCCACGATCGAAGAAATTGTTTGCTGGTGTGTGTATCGTATGTTTTTGTCCGCCTCGCAGCCTTGAACACTTTTTATATCGGGACCGACATCATTAGGACGTGGACGGATGAGCGCACGGCCTTTTTTCAATCTGCTGCTGCGAGGTGACAGTTTTGTTTGAGTAATGAGTACGTGAACGACATCTGTCTGAACTCAATACCTTTTAACATGTATCTGTCTGAAATATGTATTCGGCTGAGCACCTATATGATCTCCCACTACGTCCAACGAGTGTTGCAAAAAAAAAATGAGCTGTCCTGCGAAGTTTATCTTGGGCCATGCAAAACTTCCTGTATGTGCTGCTTGTGTCCGTGTTTGGTATATTTTTTTTCTGGACACTTGACCTTACGCACATATGTCAGGTTAGCAATGCCGGGATTTGTACGTTATACGCGCCTCAAGGTCGTAGACTGCGCATTACGACGCATCGTACTAGGCTGCTCACTGCGATGGCTTGAAATCTCTCGACAAGCACGCTATCGAAACGTATAGGCGGCCGGGCCACATCAAACGTCCGGTAGATCATTTCTCTGATTTAAGCATCATAGCGGCCTCAAATTTCAACCTCTTCGTCAGGTGGTACTACGTTTTCCACTATGTACCTTATGGAGGAAACTCGGATTTCCCGGTCGGACGTTTCTTGATCAGCTCTACCCTCGAGACCGTCGACAGGGTCGGAAGAGTTCAAGGTTCCGCTAACCAATCCCTATATCGGAGCTTCATGCCGAACTATTAGCCTTGTAGGGAGTATGCGGTTTGACATCGATGACATCGGGGGCAGCAAATCGAACGGGACGTTTGATGGAGCCCTACCTGCACGAATTTAAGCACGCCATTGGTGTTGGGTACGCCTCGAAGGTTGATGGCGGCAAAATTTAGAGAAAATGGCTCGTCGACAACGGGTAAACCTCAAACATAGGTTGATGACAGTATGCGCGAGCAATGCTGTCCCAGGATTTTCTCGAGTCCGCCTTTGAAGCTGTAACAGCTTCTCTGGCGCAAAGAAAACAGCGGAGCACACCTACTCATTCACGGCTCGGGTATGACAACGCTTCTGCTGATCATGGGACACGATTGTGCGTTGTTTAACATCCCGCGCAGAACATATCGTATAAACTTCATACTCCTGGTGCTTGCCGAGTTACACCACGAATCAACAAAGCGTCGAAATCCCCCAAAGAGAGCGAGGGACACAGCTCCCCCTGGAGGCACTGGCTGAAATGTCGGCGTCAAATAAAGTTCTTGTATAGGCCTTCAAACGTGCATCCTCAAATAATGTGAATCTTAGACGATCACATCAAAATAACCGGCTGTGCGTTTCAAACCATGCGAGAAACACGCTGCTTGTTTATACAAAGCACTATTAGATGACGAATTGGCGCCCACATACCTGTCTTCCGGATTGCGCGTTTCATGATTTGAAAAGTAACATTGAGGAAGCGACACACATGACACGCATTCGCTATGGCATACTTTCGACGTCACTCAACAGCACTACGACCAAATGACGTTGCTTCCTTTTTCCATCTGTAGCATGATTTCATCGCGCCCTCCCTTGGAACGCTCTCGAGAGACAGATTTAGCGAGTGCACAGCATGCCGCCAAAACGGTGACCCTTCCTGTACGATCCCCGCCCCCGTACGCGCTTATGAAGATATTGGTCGTTCTGATACTGAAATCGTCGGGTTGGATGAATCAGCTGGTATGCGACACACTGGTCTACACCGGCGACAATGATGCTCTTACGTATTCAAAACTAGGCTTAAGCGCACATTTTATCAAATTGTCGGCAGTGCATGGTAC
The DNA here is from genome assembly GCA_037834295.1 of Postelsia palmaeformis. Classification (NCBI taxonomy): domain Eukaryota; class Phaeophyceae; order Laminariales; family Laminariaceae; genus Postelsia; species Postelsia palmaeformis. Next base: position 23,910 of record JBBMHQ010078864.1, read on the forward strand.
TTTAGTGTCGAGGGGTTGTTGCCAAAGCCGGCACAAAGTGACAGTATTGTGGGTACCAGCGTAGTTTGGGGACCGAACTCTACTGATGCTACCTCTTGTCATTCGCATGAGGTGAACCAATAACCAAAAATTTAGATGTACCACCAAATCCAGTTGCTCTTCTTGTGTTGAGTCTCCCGCAGGCACGAGCAGCGTCCATCTGGACGAACATCTTTTTGACGTTCGCTGATGACCGGATACATCAAAATTGTGAGAGGGTGCCGCTGGCCGACTTCAAATGTCCTACTAAAAAAATGCGCCTGCATGCCAGCCTTGCCTTTGACGTTCCTGGTGTGTGTCTGGGTTGCTGATGAGCGTGAATAGCGTGAAAGATGGGAGACGTGGTTTCGAATGTATCGTACTTTTGATATATCCGGTCATATAAACACAAGGCGCGCCGTAACACAAACTGGGGCAACGTGTGGTTTCGCCTGTAGCCACAACAACACTGCTTCCTCTCATACGAAGGTTAAATAGACAGGTACCGAAAGGCCCGAGTTCGTGCATGGTGACATGTTGTTCGGTTTTATGGTGCCAGAGACCCGGAAATATTGGACGTATAACAAGGCTAACTTACAGACAAGGCGGCGTGCAAATTTGGGGGCGTGAAGAAGGGAGGGGTATCACTTCCTTCGACGAGTAGAGGCTCACGTACCCGTGAAATATTCGCGTGAAATTTCGGTGAAACGTATTAAAGGCTCGCTCGGTTGCTGTGCGTATATTCATCAAATAGGACGTGCTGGCGTTTTCATATATGTACTGCTGTAGCTTACATTGTAGGCTGTCCTGGTAGGGTTCATTCGTGCTTGGAACGGCCGCACTTTCCAGCACTGATTCATGTTTCAAATGTAGTGCCCAAGCCCGTTTCCCGGAGACACCAACATGCAGACGAGTTTGGCTGATTTATGGTTTTCTCCTTGAACTGCAATATATTTGGAAACCAGCAGTGTAACATCGGCTGCTGGGATCCAGGAATCCATCCCGGGGTGACTCATCGAAGTAACTGCAAATTATCTTTGCTGGATTACAATAGGAGGACTTCACTATTATATTACAGTAATGGCCCTGAGGGACTTGGTCCACCTCGAGGAGGACCTCGGCGAGGACGGGGTGAAGGTTGACCCACTCACTTACGTACGGAGGGCAGTGCGTTTTCGAAGCAGCAGGCCTCACCGTATCCGAAAAGAAAACGGAGACCATGCTACTGCAGACACCGAATCAGGCACCCCGG
>JBBMHQ010078865.1:1269-11884 GCA_037834295.1 Postelsia palmaeformis
CTCTCCCCCTCCCCCCCCCCCCCCACCCAATCCCGGTCCTCGTGCAAGTCTCTCGTATGCCGTATGCCGGACAGATGACGATGTACTGTGGATCACTTGGACCACAGAGCTTACGCAGGATTCATTGGGTACAGATTTTAACCCAGTGAAACATGTGTCAGATCATGCACTCCGGAACATGAGCTATCTAGATCATACAAACCAGGAACCTCTCTGCACCTGGACATCTTGACCATGAAGTGGGGATAGTCTGTATGATCTGAATGATCTGTATGATCTAAATTATGTATGACACGTATCATCTGTAGATGATATGTATGATATGTCCGATCTGTGGACTCTTCATAACCTTGACCTTCCGCAGAACAGTCTTACGATCAGATATCCCGCCGTGGTTAATATCAGGTTTCAGTGACATCTCGGAAGAACTGCGAGCGAAGGTTATCTATCTACAGCAGAACGTTAAGATTCAAGCATGCATTCTCAAATATTAAGGACCTGCTGACACTGCCGTCAAACGCGAAAAACAAACAAGATCGCGAATGTCATCCATTCTAGTGCTGAACCTTATCGCGTTGACGCTTCGCTTTGATATTGAGGGGGACTCGAGAACCCATATCGCGCATGAATAATCCGAGCCAGGGCTGTACAGCACATCACTTTGAAGTTTCGTGGAATATGTCCTCGCTTAGCAAAGAGGAAAGTAAATGCCCTCGCAGTGCTTGAAACCACGCGGGAGCTGGCGAAGTTGACGCTCAACGATTCGAATGTCCGAGTACCAAGGACCAAGCTGAAACCCTGCAAGGGAAAAAGTTAACGATTTCGACCATTCCATTCACTCACATGATGCGTCATGCTGATAAAAGAAATATATTTTCTGCCCCAAAAGTGAAATCGTGAATATCACAAGCCAAGTTACGCCATGCATGAAGTTAATTAGACCACGTATTATGCCCACAGTCAACTATTTTGAAAAAAACAGACAATTCCTCGAGAATACGCACACAACACACACCCTAACACCGTAACACCGCAACACTGTAACACCACGACAGCACGACGCAAAAACGGACAGCAACACCGTTTACGGCGAACTGACATTCTTCCCCCTCCGATTCCTCGGCAGCGAGGGTGACCGTCGAGTCTCCTCCAAAGTACTCCTGGTGCTTAGCTGTCAGTTAAATAGTTCAAAAGCAAGTGTAAAGGTAAGCGTTGGATTCGATCGGGGAAGATTGGGTTACAATTGAGTGGGTGGGTTTGGGTGGGAGTGTGTCGATGCGGGCGAGTGCGGATGGTGGTGGGTGAGTGGGCCCACTCAAGACATGACAACAACCGATCTCGGTGGAGTTGAAATGAGTACGGTAAGAATTACCGAAACGATGTGTTCCGTAGCGCGAGAGTAACGGTACTCGGTTTATCGTTCGGTCGGTTTTCGCGCTACGGTCTCCCTGAATAGGACACACACACACTCGTCCTATATCGGAGGACTGAATTGTGCACTCTTTATCGTCGAAAAGAAAAGGGTTGCGCCAGCAACCAGTGTTTCACGCGGACGCCAACATATATGCTGGAACGCCGCGAGCCAGCACGATCGTTTAGATCCTATAGATCAAGATGGTGGAAACTTGTATCAATGATGCCGATCGCCGAAAACAAAGTGCGGGTACCTGTGCAGTAGTCTCATCTGTGCAGTGATAGAGGCGAGACGCAACAAGAGTAGGTACGACATCAGGCAGCTTCCAAAGCAGATAATTGGAAAATTGGTCAAACACGAAGCTGGCGTTTATTGCAACATCGTGTATTAAATACGATTCACGTAGGTGTTTCTCCCCATTTTCCAGGGATGCCCTTGTGAGCCAGGAGGTCGACCAAACTTGAATTCAAGCCCCGCTTGCTGCAAGATTTAGTTCATGTCTCTCCCTTTTTCGAAGCAGACTACCGCCCCGCTGTGTACCACAAAGTCCAGATACATACTCCGGTAGGCAGAACACATAACGCAATACTTCGTGTGACACCTTTCGGCGGGACAAGCCCAAAAAGGTTCACAGGTGCACACGAATTCCTCATTACAGTCTCATTCCGGGGAGTTTCTCAGAAGTTGAACGATCGAGTCCATGGGTTTAAAGTCGACCATTTTGTCGAAGCCGCGCCGATTCGTACAACCGCCCATCGCATCACGGGTCTGTTGTGTTTGAAAAAGGAGCTTGCCTGCGTCGAAAAGTTGACATGTTTGACGTCCTGCTAGAATAACTGCTCTATAAGAACAAGGAGCGTAACTCAACGGTTGGGTTGATGTACAAGTTGACCGACTCAAAGAATGGGCAACATTAATACCTGGTAGATGGTAACACAACCTCGATAATATTCAGGCCCGTCTCAATCGTGCGAGGAAAGAAAAAGACTGCGGGGTAGTTGAGTCCCAGTTTGCGCACAAGGCAGTTTCAAGACCTGTCTCCAGCACCGGAGGCGACCAAAATAATGACATGAGTGTCAACCTTCATGTGCGGGAACAACTGACCGCCTTCGAGTCGTTTCTACGCACATGACGAGACTACGTGAATCACTACATGGAACAAACTAAAAAGCACGACTTGCTTTTTTATATATACTACATATGATGATACAGCAGCCACGCGATCGGCCCGAGCAAAAAATCGACAAATACGATGCGAACAAGAGGCTTGCGCGCTGTTTTCCTTAATCACTCATCGTTCATGAACTCACATTTATTGACTTCAATGATGCCATCCGAGACGCCGAACAGAGTTCCGGCTTTCTTCGACTTCCTGCTTCCAAAATATTAATGGAGTGGTACCAAGGTTACATCATACATCGAAACCCGTAATAGAGTTTACGGGAAGATACTGCTGTGCTTCTGGGAGAGATAATAACATGTTGGTAAGTCTCAAAGGCGTGGCTGCAGCCCCGGGTAGGCAGTGTCTAGTGTATACATCGTGCGGAACTACGAGGGCAAGCCGAGACAGAGAGAGAGCCGAGACAGAGAGAGAGCCGAGACAGAGAGAGAGCCGAGACAGAGAGAGAGCCGAGACAGAGAGAGAGCCGAGACAGAGAGAGAGCAGAAAAGGGGGCCAGTAGCTGTCAGGCCAACGGCCAGTGTTCTTCGTTGTCTTCAGTCGGAAAAATATACACAACGAAAGCAGTGACAGGCGCACAAAATACTGGACCAACACAAAATACACAGTAGACATTGAATCAAAAGGAACTCTTTGGGGACCCAGATGTAGCGACCAAGCAAATAAGACGTGCGGTCACAACATCAGTCGTCTACACGCGCAAGATAACCCACCCCTCTTGGGCGCACTTCAAAGCTACTAGGTATTCACACTTTTTTCGGCAACGGAAGAAGAATACCAACGCCGGAGCTACGCGTCTACGATCTGTTTTTTTTTCTCAAAAACCACTATTTTGGCTGCGCGTGCCCCTCATGTTGTGGAGAAAGGTCGGCTCTGAAATCATTTTTCGAGTGTGTGTTATATTATCACCCAGTGTGATAGTGTGATACGATAAGCCGTTCGGGGTTTCAGAGGAGCAAAGCAGGCCGAGGTGCTGGGGTATGGTGTGGGTGTGCGTCCGAACTGCACTATCAGGAGCTGGGAGAAGCTGCACGGCACGCGCGCAGCATAGTGATGAGTACTCCTGCTTCTGCCAACGCGCTCTTCTTAGACGCTCGATAAAACCGCACTCGTCGTTTTTTTTATCGCTACGGTATACTGCTGTATATATAATCGAGTTACAAGGGTCCCAACACCCGCAGTAGCGCAGGGCTAACTTGCCGAAAGTAGGGGTAGGATTGTAAAATATAAAATATGGTGATCTCACTCAAAACGGACAATTTTCATAAAATTCTGGGCCCGTGGAAACAAATCAGGCCGGGCGCCCCGTTTGGTGAGGGAGTGAAAAAAAAAACGAGTTCACACCTCTGACCATCCCTTGACTTTTCCATCATCTTGGCCCTCAGTCCCTCTTTCCGGGCAGCCGTCTCTTCTGCGTCTTCCCCCTGAACGTTCTGAGTTACCAGGGAAAACGATGCCGGCACCGACAGAGAAGCAACCGTTTTTCGTCATAAACGTGGAATCATCGCGTGTGGTTCGCGTCGGCCAAACTTATGCACACGAGAAGAGAAATGAGTGGTTGGCGTCTTGGCCGCTGGTGCTGCTGGTGCTACTGATGCTGGTGGTGGTGGTGGTGGTGCTGCTGCTACTGCTGCTGCTGCTGGTGGTGGTGGTGATGGTGGTGCTGCTGCTACTCCTCCTGCTGCTGTTGCTGATGATGGTGGTGGTGGTGGTGCTAGTGGTGGTGGTGCTGCTGGTGCTGCCACTGCTGGTGCTGCTGCTTGTGCTGGTGGTGGTGGTGGTGGTGGTGGTGGTGGTGGTGGTGAACAAGGTACTAGCCAAGAAGGAGCGGGTTGCAACAAAAACGCATGATAAAGTTCACACTGGTAAATATGAACAGCACACGCAGCACGGCTAGGTACATATACACACTCAGCAGTGAAGCTCCCTGCTGGGATCGACAGATTTTATATGTCGCCCTCCTTAATGAAGGCTACCTTCGTGCGTATAATTTTTTCTGGGCTGGCCGTCTTTGTAAAGTTGTCCTGTTGACCCTGGGGCTTAGATATAACCCCAAGAGCCACCGACCTGACCGTACAGCATTCACAAGGTTATGAAGGCCCCATACACCACAAGCAGGAACCGCAGCCCACATGAACGAGTTTCGACGAAATCCTCAGACTTCGAAGTGAACTCACAGCTGAGCTGCTTCTTATGTATTAAAAAATAAAATTACCACGATTTCATCCCTAGCAAAGGGCACAACAACTATCGTTAAAAAAACTTAAGAACGGGGCATTGTTTTGCCAAATAGATACACAGGCGACGACGGTCACAAAAATTCGACCACTACTTTCTCGAAAGCAAAGGCGGAGGCGTTCTTCACCGTTTACCTTGTGAACGGACACAACAAGGAAAACATCACAACACTGTGAACATTTGCACAAAAAGTGACATACCAGTCCGACATTTTATATAGGGCCGACCCGTAATACAATTTACCTGGTAAGTCACGAAACAACCGTAGATACAAACCGGCACGACGGTCTCAGAAATCGCATCAACCAACGCGGAACCGTTTCACAAGCTTACAACAGCAGTTACGACTTTCCCCCCGAACAGGTGAATATTTCACCGAACACGCAAAGTGACGACATACACAACGGTTTCAGCCATTACCTTCTCGGAAGCAAGGGCGGCGGCGGTCGTCGCTGCCAACCTCGCGGACGGCGCAAGCCCGAGCGACAGCAGCGTAGATGCGTGGCATGTCATGTCGGAAGCGGCCAGCTCCCTCTTGGGGAAGGTCGTCGTCAGCACGAGGTCGTCGCCAAAACCCTTCCATAAGACAAGTGACGAATAAAAAAATGCGCGCGATTACACATACCCCACGACACAAACGAAAAGATGGGCTAGCTCTCGCTAGGAACTCGCGGTGGGGTATAAAGCGGGGATTTTTCTTGTTGTCAACTGTGAGCAGGTCGAAGACACGGTTGAAAACAGACGGAGAGTTTCGGCTCTAGACCCTCGGCTTCAAATCTCCGGCTTCACCCAGCTTAACAAGGGCCCGGGTATTTGAAGCAGCCGTGTAAATTAGCAACTTCCTTAGCTCAAAATGATACATCCTACTGTACGAACCGGTGCACCAGCATCGTAAGCGTAAGTGTTAAACCACGAGTGGGCGCGACGGGAGAAAGGGGGTCGGGGAGGAAGAAACAGGCACGCGATAAATAGGCGCCAGACGACCGAACTAGCGAGGAATGTTCTACATGCGGATACAAGACACGCTGTCAACCCAGTGGGGAATGCTCTACATGCGCATACAAGACGCGTACCAAAATATGGAACCATCTGTTTGTCGCGTTTGGCCCTACATCCCCTGGTTTCCCCGTGTTTTCTTCATGGTTCGGAATCATCATACCCGGTATCGATCAAGGAAAACCTCAATCCCCGCCGGACCACCAAAACACACCCAAGCAGCGTATACAGCCCTCGGTCAAGCATACCACTAAAAGGAAACCGGCCGACCCATACAGTACTACTGCAGGCCACACGCTTACCTCATCGTCCTGTAGAGCTCGGAATAGCTCCCCGAGGGTACTCTCGGCGGGCATTTCCATTTTCACGACTCTCCTGGCCTGCCCCTTCCCCTTCATGCCGACGCTGTCAGGGGCAGCAGCAGCAGCAGCGGTGATTTGAAGCTTTGCCACGGAAGCCAAGTGATTTCTTGCCTCCTGTGCCCTGCGCATTTCCTCTGCGTCCTCCTCGTCCTCCGAGTCGTACTCGTCCTCTGCAACGCGCGCACACACCACACACAGCACACACCAACGCGCGTTACAACTACAGCAATACAAGGCATTATTTATCCTTTCCCGAGCCAAAACAACCACAACAACAACAACAACAACAACAACAACAACAACAACAACAACTAGAGATAGTTACTTGTTCTCCCCGAACCAAGCAATGCACTGTTCAGTTGCCCCCCTATTTCCTGTCCGCCACGATTTAAACAATGAACGTGGTGAGCTACACCCTTTTAGGAGTGCAGCCTCTTTAGGTCAGTTTAGTGGAGCAAACCAGGGGTCCGTCCCCAAACCTGGACCCCAACACTATTAAATACGCGTGAAAGGGTTGTGTGTTTTTTCTCGTGTGTTTGGCAATTCCGCTGGAGGATTTTGAAAAAAAAATCCAAAAAAAGGTGCTAGTGTTTTTTATCACTTACAGGTCGGTCCTCCCCATACTCGTTATATACAACGCACACACACAAGATGGCATGACGCGTTAGAAGTCAAGCAGTTTGAGTAGGTATTGACCCCTCTGAGACTCCAGAGGAAAAAAAAACGTCGATAATATTTTGCGGTTACAGCACGACCTGCACCATGGTTCGAGGTCGTCGACACCACACCGCGCACCATAGTTGGTGCTACCGCAGTAGTGCTGCTTTACCTACTTCCGAAAGGATTGATAACATCGCACTCGTCGCTAAATTTGTGTCGCTCTTTGGTTCGCATGGACCCCAAGAAGGTATCTTATGTAGCACTTACTCGTATGAGTTTCTCACTACACTGCATGAATGGATCGTTACACAAACAACTCATTCATTGAACGCACTACAACGCACTACGACTAATAATATTTCGTTCCAACCATGTGCAGCAAAATACTTCAACCCATATATCAACGGGGTACATGGAGTCGTGTGTCCTCGTCCTCCGAGCCGTACCCGTCCTCCGCAACACACGAAACGATCGCGCCTTAGAGTTTGGGGTTGTTTGGTGTACTGATGATGTATCTACTAATAATAATACAGAGATTCGTCTGCATTGTCATCAAAAGTAAGAGAGTATGCTTTCAGAACTTCCAGCAGAATCAAGAACACTCATAGTAAGTAGCTGGTGCCTTAATTCTGGTGTTTGGCATGTAGTTAACATCTTGTTAACACTGCTGTATTGTACCTTCTGGCAATGGCTATTTCTTCCGTATCATTTTACTTCCCATGATGTATTCTTCATCTCAGATTGGAAGTGTTATTGCTGCTTTACATTTTTTTAGACGTACCGATGTCGTCTTCCTCGACCGCAGGCATCTTCACGCTTCTGTTCCACGCTTCCACTCTGTCCTGCACAGAGGCGAGCACCGCCATGTTCCTGCCCGCCCATGCCATGCACCGCATCATGAGTCACGATATTTGTCACGACATTGTCACGACACTAGTCACAACATTTGTCACGACACTTGTCACAGCATAATGTACGGCATGCATCACGACGCATACCAAGACATTGGCCAAGATCGTTGTCGCGAAATGTTTGACGACTTTCAACACAATACTTGAAAGCACGGTCATCATAGTAGTTTTCACTAGATACATCACGACGTCCGTCAAGGCGTCCACTCATGACAGTTATCAGAACCCGTGACGGTATTTGCCACTACAATTGTCACGACACCACTACAATTGTCACGACATTATCCCCAACGCTTCACGATGTATCCCACGACCTTTGTTACGCTGCGTAACATGCATATGGCGAGCTCACAGCTGACATAATACTCGTAATGTTGCAGCTTTAACGGTACGACAATACACTCCGTCCCGCAAGAATCCACTGCACCTGTAACGCCCTATTGCACCTACTGCCCAAATTCGCACTTTACCTGTGCAAGAGAGCTAGGTGACCCTCGTCCTCTTCCTGTTGCCTGAAACCAGCGAGTCGAAGAACCTCGAGCATCGGTGGGTGGGTCGACAAGACGTCCTGGTACACCTTGCTAGAGGTCGACAGCTTTCTGAACTTGGGGTCCTGTTGACGCACACGACAACAGCACAGTCTATAATGTAAGGCCATTGACACCGGTCCAAAACAACTTCCACGTTGATCACCATCTACACAACCACGCTACGCTTGGTGACGCCCGACTAGAAAATAGAACATCGTATCGAACGTTTTCGTTCTACACGCGTGTCGTCGGAGTCACCCCAGGGATAAGCGAAACTCAAAGCCCAAACCCGGGGATAGCTCATAAACGTTCCCGTAGTCGTTTTTTGAAATCTCGCCAACGTATTACAATTGAGGTGTTGACTCCCCGCTTTTTATGGATCCCAAAAGGGATATTATAGACAATATCAGCTTTAGAGCTGCACCCACTCATAGGGGGGAAGCTACTTGGAAATACGTAGCGTAGCATTTTTGTTTGCAGAACATAGGCAGTGAAAACTCTTTGGTGAATGAAATGCGTCTATACATTGTAGGGGATGGAACACCTGGAATTGGTAAAGGATGATCATTGCAGCATTGAGTGCGTTAATGAAAGAGCACCATAAATACTACTGTGTGCCATAATTCATCTTGTCGGAGTCACCTCAGGAAACTTGTAGGCGGACATTAGCACGGTGATCACCGTCCTTGCGGCCTTCTTAGCGCCCGCGACGGCAAGAGCGTCTTCGGCGGCAGGGCTTCCATCGGGCAGATCAGGGAGCATCTCGCCGAGAGCCTTGTCAACCTTCAGGCAGATGTTTTCTTTCTTTCGGGAACCAAGCACGGCCAAGCCTGAGCGACGGAATGGGCGCCAGAGGAAGCAGGGAGAGGGGCGTATAAGACTCATTTGTTGCTTGTCTTAGACGTTTGACCATTGACGATACGTCTATTTCGAAACAGAGCATGGGCGGGGGCGTGTTCAACTGTTGCTTGCCTGGTCACTAGACCATTGACCATACATCCCTTTCGAGACGGATCAGGGAGGGGGGGGGGGTGAGGGGTCTAATTTGTTGCTCGCCTGGTCATTCGACCGTCAGCCATGCATCCCTTTCGAGACAAAGCACCGTTCCCACTCCTGAGAGAGACACCTATAACAGTTGGGCGCTCATTACGTTGTTTCCATACCTGGCATATTACAAACGTTTTGCTTGTCGTATCCCCTTCCTCCTTCGCCGACTGTGGCCACCATCTACTGTATCTCCTAGGATAGCAATCGTTTTCTCGCTACAATCTACAGTAGTGATGTAGTGCACCAAACGTCTCCGTGGCGCATTCGCCTATTTCAATCATCTCTTCTTCCAATGCATCCCGTTCCTCAGTGGACATTTGACATTCTCCTAGTGTTGTGACTTCTACCTGTTGTGACTTCTACCTCTCTGTTGCTTTGCCACATGGGCACATCTGTGCATCTGGGGGGTGGGGTGAGAGAGAGCACGGAGCACCGCACAGCCATGCCTAAAAAGGCGGTTCAAATTGGTGCAATATACAACAAGGGGAAGGAGCGCTTCCAGTGAAATTGATGTTAAGCACAGTTCGGCACGAGCGGGGCAGTTGATGCCGAGCGGGACAGTGGGGGGGGGCAACCTAGTGCATGTTAAGCACATTAGTGAGGGCGAAGCGGTACAAATGATAGTCAGGCCTAAGAGGTACACTTGATGCCAGAGAGGGCAAGGAGCAAGGGGAAACGGTATTCAACACCAAGCAGGGAGGGGGGGAGGGGGGGGGGTTAGCTGACAGCAAACATAGACAGGCATAACCCTACCTCCAGATCAAGCTGCATCGAGGAATATACACAGCAAACTCCATCAAACCATATCGATCTACACTGATGCTGAGACCATATCGGCTGACCATCAAATCGTTAAACAAATAGTCCTGCAGAATGAGCCAACCGAACCGCATTCCTTCCGGACGTTGACCATAGGACGCTGGTCAAACGGTTTTATCCTGTGGAGCAAAACGCCCGTACGAAAACGCCAGTACAGGTGGTGAGAACCCGTATATTTGTTTCCTTCCGTAATTTCAAGGAATTAGACAGGTATACACTCCCGCATTTCTAAAAGTGGGCACTTATGGTGGTCCGCAGTGGGACCGACTTTCGCCCGAAGGCAAAAAGCCTTTTCACATCGGTGCGCACAGGTTTCTATTACTTGATGAGCATGTTGTATGTCTGCCCTCTGTCTGCATTTTTTTGCAATTTTTCGCAATACCACGTATTGCGAGAGCAGGACGTGATCGATTTCCACAAACTCGGTGTCCGCAGAAGAGCGAGAGCTTGGGCTAACG
>JBBMHQ010078876.1:0-11231 GCA_037834295.1 Postelsia palmaeformis
GGCCATGCATGAGATCGAGTACATATTTCTTATCGAGTACACCCCCCCCCCTCCTCCCCCTTACCCCTCTACGCCTTCCATGTACAACGCCAGCACCAACACCGGCAGGGTCAACGCACTACCCGCTTGAGTCCACGCGTGCTTCCCGCTTGTTGATCGTCATTGCAGCAGGCACCCTTGCATCTGCTCCAACCATCACACTAAAACAATGTGATGCTTTCCATTGTCTTTCGCTTATCTTACAGCAGTAGAATTTACGACTTGGTCCAGCTTCGACACAATGGTTGAAAGCCAACACTAACTCCTCATCAGCATCCTAGAACTTCAGAGAAAATTCCACGCAGGTCAGGATAAGTTTAGGGTTTAGCGTCAACAATATTTTAATCATTTTCCCAGGCTGGCCGGGCCAATTGAAATGATCTATTCTGCCCTCCATCATCACCTGCGCGTCGAAGCCGCCACCCTCCCCACCCCTCCCCTCTGCCAGGCCTGCAGGGTGATTGCCGCCCGGGTGCGAGTGCGATGACGCATCCACCGCCGGGACGCCCGGCTAAGCGTGCTCGCAGACCTACGGCGCCTTCTGATGAGGGGGGTGGTGCGCCTCATGACAGTCACCATGCGGTACCACGCCTGCCGACAGCGAGCACACAGGGAACAAAATATATACATATACAACGAAAATAAAGTAATCGAAGAAAAAAAAAAGAAAAAAAGCGAAAAAAAACGAAGGCAAAAAAACGGGAAAAACAAAAGGCGAAATAGAAGAGCCACACTTTATGGTCAAACAATTCTCAACGACCGGGCGGGGCAATACGAGGGGCGGACGAACTATTCAACGTATTTTTGGCTACAATAGTGCGCTTCTATTCGTTCCGTTATATGTATACGTAGCCCGCTTGGTTCATTGAGAAGGACAGACTGTTTTCCTCCAAGTGGGGTTTCCGGGAATAGGGTGTAGGAGCTCGGATGAGCCCTTTACAGTCGAAACAAAGACGTGTTTAGGAACGACCCGGAAAATGTGATGCACCGACACCAACCAATACTGAAGCCGACACCAACATCAACATCATTCGGCGACTCCTTATTTGAGTTGAAAGTTGAACACGTCTTTCGTGTACTTACGGCAACACCAATCAATACTAACGACCACACCAACACCAACAACACCGACAAGACAAAACCAAAAGCACCAACACCACCACCAACACCAACACCAACACCAACACCACCAACACTAGCGACTCGTAACCAACCGGCATTGACACAGATGCATCAAGGTGCAAACTCTCCCGGTGAATGCGAGGCCTCTTGCTCAACGTGGGATTCCTATAGTTACATACTTGCTGCATACCAGGTATTCAACACCTACACCGTCACCAACACCAATCAAAACTGACCCCAACACCATACACCAATCAAAACTGACCCCAACACCATACACCAACCGACTTGTTTTCAACCAAACTGCATTGCCACGGACGGACCGAGCAAGGTGCAGACATTAATTCCGGTGAAAGCGAGGCCTTCTTCATAGAGCACGCCATCGTGTGTTACTACTACTTACTACTTACTACTTACTACTTACTACTTACACCAACACCAACACCAACACCAACACCAACACCAACACCAACACCAAAACCACCACCCAACAAGTACTAACATGACACCACCGCCAACATCAACACCAGGTCTACCAACACCAAGTCTACCATCAACCCCAACACTATACACCAACCGACTTATTTTCAACCAACCTGAATTGCTCCGGACGGACCGAGCAAGGTGCAGATTTTCCCGGTGAGCGCGGGGCCTCCTGTTGAACACGCCTTTCGTGCACTCGCGCCAACGCTACCACCACCACCAACACCACCGCTAACACCAACGCTACCGCCAACACCACCACGAACACCATCGCTACTGCCAACACCACCACGAACACCATCGCTACTGCCAACACCAATCGACACATTTCCAACCAACCTGCATCGCCACGGAAGCATCAAGGTGCAGACTCTCCCGGTGAATACGTGGCCTCCTGTTCAGCAGCTGCGCCACAAAGGCAATGTTGTACAGCTGAGCCTTGGTGTTAATGTGGCGCGGCCGGATGAGAGGAGCCAGCCCGATCCCCTCAGCCCCCGAAATGACGAGACAGGCGCGGCGGAACTGCGCTCGCTTCACGTCTTCGTCGGACCAGTCGCCCTCGTCGCCCTTGAAGTTGTCGTTCAGCTCCTGCGACGTGCGGTGGGTGAAAGGGGGAGTGTGCGGAAAACGGAAAACATTCGTTGAGGCTCTTATCAATACTGGTTGAAGGTGTCGCGTTTGGAAGTAATCCCCTGAAGGGCTTTGACAGGGTCGTGATTATTATTCAGCTCACAACAAAAAACATTTCGCGCCCGCACTTTTCTGATTGGTCAATTTTCAAGGTTGGAATTTATTCATGATGGAAAAACTTTGGTCGACACATTCGTTATCCGGGATCGTGACGTCACCTTTTCGGATTTTGAACTAAAAAAAAACGGGAAAAAGGCCGTCCATGAGGACGCCAGTCTGCGTTTTTTCCCTACAAATCAACCGGAAATATGCGGAGCATATTTTATTGGGTAATTCCGGACAAAAAGGGGGAAAGGAAATGAAAGTGTGACATGAAATGCCGGGTACGAAGTAAGGCTTTACTTTCGCCGGTAGCTCATGAGTTTCGTCACGCTCTCGTCAGGTAATAACTCGAACCCTGGTACGAGATACCAGATACGGAGTAAGGACGCCTTTTTTCTTGATCATACCTGGTACTCATGATTTCGTCACGTTACCACGCTCGTATCGAATATAAACTATGCAGGTAACAGTCAACAGTTACTACGTGCTGTCCAGTAGATAATACCTGGCACCTTTTTCTTGACCTTTTTTACTACAGAAAAGAAGTACCTGGCAAGTACCAGGATGACTCATTTAAAGGCATAACATCACATCAGCCGCAAATGCAAAGTCTACTTCTGAAGGTATTTCACCCATGGTCCTTTCAAAGTTTTTACAGCACCATAACGCACAGTAGGAAGTTAAGCAACTATGAATAACTCCCTGGGACAAATTGTGAACGCATCATCATCAGCATCATCGTCTTCGTCGTCAATCTAGGGCCAACAGGAAAACGTAGCCAAGATTAATGTTTGCCAATACCAAGATAGCACTCCGCCTCGGATGGGTTTCCAATCTGGGTATATCTACAACGGGGAGAGTGTAAACGCCTACATACATACGAGTACGTATATGGAGTTATGTCGACGAGATCCTTCCAAAGCCACCGTTTCGTAGTGTGGACCCCTCTTGAGGCATGCTTTGGATAAAAAATCGGCTCGGAAAGCATGCCAGGGGATGTCTTCTTGCTGGACGCGTTCCGGCAACAGCCCTGCAGGTCTCGTGCGTGCGGTTTTACAGTCAGCAATAAATTCGGCAGGCCTTGCACTGTATTGGACAGGCTTTCTCCACTATTCAATGGGCGTTGCACGTACAGCAGTATTTTTCGGCAGGCGCTTGGACTGTATTCGGCAGGCGATTTACGGTACTGTGTTTGGAGGGCGTTGTTTTGTACCAGTAGTCGGCAGGCGTTGTACGGCGTTTGGCAGGCGACGTTACCCTGGTGCGAAAATAGTGAAAATTTGGGCAGGCGTTGAACCGTATTCGGCGGGCGTCGCACCGTTTTTTTTGTTTTTTAGGCAGGCGCTGCACTGTATTCGGCAGGCGTTATGTACTGCATTGGGCGGTGTTGTGGTGTTGCACTGGTGCGAATATAACGTCACGAAGAACGATACAGTACGCCGAGCCGACCGAGCCTATTGAATCGCCGCTGACCTTCATGAGCGTGATGTAGCACCTCCCGTCCGACAAATCTTCGCCGAAGTTGGACACACGCCGCTCGCTTCCACCCCACCTGATCCATCAAGCATGCATGCACACACGCACGTCGTCAGCATGTGAATAATACACGACAAGTGCGTGCTTCTCTTCATACATGCCAGCATCACCATCAAAATCGAGCAACACCAACATTGATACCGACCCCGCAAGGACACCCGCCAAGCTACAAGACGCACACACAAAACGAGCATGGACTGCCTGTAGTGCAGTGCAGTGCAGTGCAGTGCAGTGCAGTGCAGCGGCAGGTACAAATTCCTTCTTCAGCGACCACTCTGGGCAGCGATTTAAGGAACGGTTAGTCTTCACATCAGGGCCCATCTTTACGGGGAACTTTAGTTGGAAATGAAAATTTAATCTCGATGAATTTTAATTTTTCATTTCGAAAAAAAACGTGCATGGGTCCTACGGGGAAACGGTCTTTTAGTTGTCAATCAAACAAGAGATAATTCGGAAAATAATTTTATTTCGAACTAAAGTTCCCCGTGAAGATGGGCTCTTACTCTCAGTCTTAGTGCCTAAACCTTCATCATCTTTACTCTCAGCAGTACTGGTCTGTCAACGATAAACATACTACGGTATTGTATTGTCTACGGTCAAGGTTGTCGTCGCAAAAAGGTAGGGCGCCATGTCAGCCTTGCCACGTAGTAAACCCGCAAGGATTTAGTGCAGGGGTCGCCGCTGAGCGCTATTTCTACAGCCAATTTTCTGTAAAAAAGAGGCGCCTCAGAAATATCATATCATACAGCCTCCACAGGAACTTCAACAAATTATGTTTTCAACAACTGCTATATCAGGTAAGTCTTAACTCTCGGCTGTGTTTTCTGTCTATAAATCTAACTCTCGGCTACCTTGTATGTTTTTAACTACTACTCGAACTCTATCCCTGGGATATCTTGTCTGTCTACTACTACCATAAGTCTAACATTAGGCTTATGGGTTTACTTGTAGAAGTCAAACTCTAGGCCATCATGCATGCGAGCTGCAGTGATGAGTCGGTGAGCATTAATAGTGAGTGATCGGTGTGTGACCTGAGGTGATGGTTAAACCAGCGCAGCAAGATCTCCTCCGCGGGCAGCTGGTAAAAGTCCTCCTTCACCTCGCCCTCCTGCATCAGGTGAATCAGGTCCGGGCAGCCCTTCCACCATGATGCCACAGCAACAGTGATTCGAAAAAAAAACACAAATAAAAGGACAACAAAAAAGTCGGTTTCGTCACGGATATACCTGGTGGTAATAGGCAGTACATTTATGAAGTACCAGTATCATATAGAGTACCTGGTAGTGTATACCTGGCATAGTATATATGGTACCTGGTACACTGGTACACCGTAGTGTGTATATGCGGCGCCATCGTGTACTTCTACCTACACCAAAACCACCACCCACACTTATCCATGTCGAATTGACGACCGACCTACCTATGTAGATAAGGAAATCACGGGCGATTTGAAACAACGTACCTGGAATCATACTATTTCATGGTCACTCTCATAACCCGGCGCAAAAGCAAACACCACTACCCCACAAGGCTTGCTTGGGTTGCGCATATCGCGCAGTTGCGAAGACACCTCACCTGCCCGCCCACCCACTCACCCACCATCTCTCTGAGAGAAAGGAGGCGAGCGGGGGGGAGGGGTGCATGGCCGTAGTCCTATGACCATAGACCCTCGCATCCCTACAATGCCGGGACGGAGCACGTCGGGTTTTCACTGACTACGCAGACATTGCTTGCACCAAGCGCGAAGCGCCTTAAGGTGCCCGGCGAGTCGCGTGAAGGGCAAGCTGCATCCTACCAAGGACCACTCGTGAGGCGGATTTGCATATGGATGACAGCTTCAATGAGTTGATATTATTTCCCAATGTGATCGCTTCCAGAAACAGCAATGGGCGTACCACTGCGTAATTGCCTCGTGGGTGCCTCAATATCAACACTTAATGATACGATCATTCTCCTTGTGCGGAGTAAAGGTTCTCCACCCCGCACAAATGATATACCAGGTACAACTCAATCGCCAGCTGTGACCGACCGCCAAGGAGAACAAACAAAAGCGGTACCCTGGTTGTCTAGCTCACGCAATGAGCGGCATGTTTTACAGCGGCGTTACAAACCGACGCCAACCCAATCCATATACCGGTACAACATATGGGGGGGGGGTATCCTTCCAGGTATTCCAGGTAAAATCTCGCCCCGACTAGAGGAGGGTGGAGGCGACGGCATGTATTCTTCCAGGTACTACGCTACTGTGTACGCTACCCCCCCAACACGCTATCCGTTTGCCGCACCTTCAAGTTGATCTGAGCGAGAAGGTGTACTCGAATGAGCTGCCACGAGAGCCCGAGGATGCTGGCTGGACGCCCTTCGATGATGTCCGCAGCCCCGATATTAACGACTTGCAGACCCGCCGCCTCGGCCGCCGTAAGAGCCACGTTGAGGTTCTCCGTGGCTTTGTAGAGCCCCATAGGCTCCGTGCCGACAGGGACATTAATCTTCGAGTCAGCTGTGCAAACAAGCAAGCGAAGGAACGCGTATATGGGAAGGAAGGAATGGGAAAATGGGATGCCATCTTGTTGCAGTACAGTGCGCTTTCTCTGATGGGAAGGAAGGCCTTCTCTAACGGGAAGGAAGGAATGGGCAAACCAAGTGCCATGTTTGATGCAGTACAATACTTGCACTATACGTCTCCTTTGCATGATGAGGAGTCAAGTCAGTCACTCGCGCCTCCATCCATTATTTTTCAAGTGCACCCAATTTTTCGGGGACACAACTTGAAAATAGTGGGGGAGCATCTTGCAGCCGAATAAGGGTCAACCCTCGATAATCTTCGAGTCACCTGTGCGCGTGCGTGCGCAGGTGGGGGGGGGTGGGGAGGGGCAAACGTGTTTTTGCATCCCCCCTTGTATATACTATTGCTCTGCTCGTAGTTTTTGTACGCCGCAGAGGAAGGTGGTGATTGAGCGATGCAACGTGCGTATCAGGTCGCAGCGGACAGAGGGGAAGGGAGAGCCGGGGTGGGGTGGTCGCGCGTGTTGCTAATCGTTGCCGTGCACGGAAGAGGTCGCGCTGCCCACCAGGTATATACTACCGACTGCGTGCTCAGCCATATCGGGACAGCTTCAGAAAGAGCTCCCTCCGCACAGGAGCACAGTAAAACTGCCGTCCCCCTATTAATAGGTTGGGTTGACGTCGGTTGGCAACGACACTGTAAAACATGCCGCTCACTACGTCAGCTAGACAACCAGGGTACCGTTATTAGTTTCGTATTGTCTTTTGGCGGTCGCCCACAGCTGGTCGTCGAGTTAGATCATTCGTGCGAGGTAAAGAACCTTTACTCCGCACAAGGGAATTGATCGTATCACGTAGTGTTCAAGGTAGGGCACCCGAGAGGCAGTTGCATAGTACTCCCATTGCTGCCTCTGGAAATGCCTACACCGGAAATTAAAATAACTCAATGAAGCTGGCATCTATATGCAAGTCCGCCTCACAACCGGTTCTTCGTAGGATGCAGCTTACCCTTCATGCGACTCGCCGGACACCTCACGGCGCCTCGCGCTTGGTGCAAGCAATGTCTGCCTGGTCGGTGACATGCTCCGTCCCGGCATTGTAGAGATGCGAGGGTCTATGGTCATACGACTATGACCATGCATGATATCAAATACATCTTTCCTATGGAGTACACCCCGTCGACAGACGATGCTCAAGTGAAGATGTTCTAACTTACATAATAAAATACATCTTCTCGAAATGAGTCTGCACCGGGTGACTTTACTCCGAAAAGAGCACAATGTGTGTTACTTACTTCCTAGAGTGTTTACGCACACTAGGTCGCCTACGCGCGCGGCTGAACGCTAGAAAGATGTAGCCTCGCAAGTGCACCCTCCAGGAGCTCCAACCGCGTGTATCAAGCCCTTTGCAAATACGATAAATGCAGTAGCGACAACTATTAATAGAAGTGAAAATTAATAGCGACTGCGTACCAGGTACAAACCAGTCACAAGTACAGTAAACGCGACTTGTATTATTGAAAGCAACGCACATCGCAGCAGTTTGCGCCTTTCGTGGTATGACACTGATCCAGAAACTTCCAGCACAAGTTATCATCTTCCATCGAAGCAAGTACGTACCCGGTGCCTGGTACGAGTACGTGCGTGGGTGCTTGTAGTTCTACAGAAAATTCTTACTGGCGAATGAAAAAAGCAACGCACTGGCCTGGAAACGGCAAATAACTTCAGTATGGCTTTTCACGGTGCTGTTTTTTCTTCAAGGTGCAGAGCGTGCTTGGCGGGAGGGGCACACAAAACGAAAATGGCGGCGATGGGAACTTGTCGTCGAGATACTCCCGTACATAGCCACATCGCTCGGCGTTTGCAATGCACCTTTCCCGTTGTTGATTAAATAAATCAGCGCGGAAATTCGTCTGAGGGGGCACGCTACCTTAGCACCCGTGCGATAGTGTCATTCGGTATATCAATACCACCATAGCTACGAACCAAGTCGTAGCTATTCATACTACCTGGTTGCTATCAACAGCTTCGTCCCTCGTCCACGCGGTCACCGAGCCAACCATTTCGCAGGTATTGGGCTCTTACGATGCAAGCATAACGAAAAAGCAGTTAAAACAGCTACACGACCACAAGAAGAAAGGTATATGGGCATGCATGCATGCTCATACAAGACCACGCAAGCGCACCCAACATATCAAGCAGGCGGCAGTCATGTCTTCTTAAAGATCCACATCCTTACCACCGTTTATCGCAGAATTGGGTGCACAAAATCCGTCTCAGTATCACTGCGGTGTTGTGTATGCATAGATCCTAACCGTCGCGGAAACAACACCAAGACTATTAATAGCACTAACACTAACAATAGCAGCTACTCGGAGGCTAGCATGTCAGATTGTTAATAAAAATACAGTTAAAGCACCCTGTTAAGACATATATCAATGATAAATTGAGGTTCGGCCTTTCACGAAGAATAGGGAATTCGGCGTTAGAAATGTAGCTCAAATTGGCCGACAAGATGGGAATTTACAGCCTAAGAAACAGCAGCGATCGACGCCCATACAAGATAGAAAACGAACTCCTATACGGGTACGCCGAACAAAACAAGAAACGCGGACTACGAGTACAGCACTTTGAACATTACCCAACACCCAACACCCAACACACGTTGGGTTCCTCCCGCAGTGTGGAGTTCCTGTTTTCCTTCGCTTTGAATTATTTTATATTTTCAAGAATCAACCGAAAAATATCCAGTCCCCTGCCGCCAAAATCCCCCTGAAAATAAGAAATGTCCCGTTTAAGATGAAGCGGTTGAGAAAAGCCCGAACAACAAAGAAACGCGTGTCTTCGAAGTAGAGCTGGGGTGTGCCTTCAAATAAGGCATCGAGCCTCAACGCCAAACTGACGTGTCTTAATAAAGGGCATCTACCCTTTTAGAACCGCAGTCTCTTTAGCTAAGTTTTGGGGACAAACTACTTAGAATTTGACAGGTTTGTCCCCAAAACGGGACTGCAGCACTAACTGTACATAAGGTCGAGATAATCCACTTTGGTTGGGTGATAAAATACTAACAGCTGAAACCGGCAAACACGACGAGCTGATTGGTTAAACAGGTGAACCAGAGGTTGCTGCGTTTGTTAACCACCGCACAGGGTTACTTACCTGAGGGCCGATCTTAACGGGGAATTTTAGTTGGAAATACAATTTTAATTCCAACGAATTTCAATTTAATTCCGAAAAAAACGTGTTTGGGCCGAATGGCGACTAGTAATCAAAAAATATTCCGGTAAATATAAATATTTCCAACTAAAGTTCCCCGTGAGGATGGGCCCTGACCCAAGAATCCTTGAAATTTGAAAACGTAATTTCGGTCACTTTTTTTCACTTTTCGTGGGTTGGGATTGCTATCTTATACTGGCAGGAAACAGACGACAAGGTACCCGACCCCACCGAACTATTCGTCAACGCCCTAATATAATAGGCCGCGTTCGAGGATTGCGCATCGGCCCAGACTCCTTGGAGAGGAGGCACGTCTGTCTAGTCTATCCATCGCCTATTTTACAACCTACGCACAGTAGTGCCATCCCAAGCACGGCCAGGGGGGTCCGATCAGTGAATCCAACGGTCAATCAATTCAAAGGAACCCTATCCGGCCCGTCAATCCCACGGACTCCAGGGGTTCCCAGAACGTGAGTTCGAGAGAGGCGCGACAGGCGAGACTGCGTTCAATGGTCGCGCAACGCGCGTCAGGCCGGACTGCGCTCAACACTTAAGGGGCGGGGTGGCTGCTCTCAACACTCAAGAGGTGGCATATCAGCCTAGCTGGGTGCGGGCAGGGGGGTCCGGTCTATGAATCCAAAGGAGCCGTAGGAATTATCGCGAATCCAACGGACCCCTACGATTCCGTGCGGTTAGGGGGATCCGGTCCGTGAATCCAACGGGACTCTGGAGGTTGGTTCTCTCTCGAACATCCAGGGAACCGTAGGGTTTCGTTCAAACCCGGCGGTGGGGCACTATTTATAGGAGGGACCACTTCACATTTGACACCCACGAGCTTGGCATACATACTACAGTAAGTTCAACACTCAGAGAGCACGCACGAAACAAGCCGGCTAACCCGTATCGGAAACTAGCATATGTTCAGGAACCGCGTACATATTCTACAGAACGCCTGGACCAGCTTTCCTGATTATTACCACTACTTGTAGGTCTCCTGAAGCGCAGTACCAACTCGGGACTAGTTCTAGTTGGCCCTTGCACGCCTCGCTTTGGCATTCCACTTCCTACACCGAAAACAGTAGCATGGTACGTACATGTTGGAAGATCGAAAAATGAAACAAGCTCTTAAGTTTGGGCTGACCCTAACTGCCTGCCGGACGGCAATGTCGTGAAGTTATCGAAGGTTGTTGACTCGAGCTATGTGCACTTAGTTGCATCCTGCACAAAAAAATAGGCAGGATGCGGGTCTTACTGGTCATGGCGGGTCTTTCGACCGCCCAGTATTTTTCTTTTTTTAACGCCGTCCAAACACTCGGCGGAGCCGCGTGACTACTCCTGCCGACCTCAAGCCCCCCAAAGGATCGGGGTTCGGGTTCGGGTCAGGGTTAAGGTCAGGCCTGGGGTTGGGTTGGTCTGGGTCTACGCGCAAGGTTAAAATTGACGCCCTGCACAATCTTTTGTGCAGGATGCAGCTGCACATAGCGCGCGCCCAGGTTGTTGGTGATCAATTTCAAACTTGAACATCAGTCCACGCCAACCCAACCTCAGACCAGACTAGATCCCTACAGCAGGATGTATCCCTAATCCGCGCCCTTTGGG
>JBBMHQ010078887.1:0-11879 GCA_037834295.1 Postelsia palmaeformis
CCATGAAACACACAAACAGCACCCGTATATGGCTCGTGCGCATGGTTTCGACAACTTCTTGCTGAGAAACTGACGCCCTGAAAGCCTGAAAAATAAGTTTCAAATTTGCCAAAAAAAAATTGAAACTAAGCCGTTTTAGGGGATGAGTGGGGGGGGGGGAGCCGTTTCAGGGGGTGAGTGGGGGGGGGAGGTATGGGTCCAGGTTTTTTTTTCTGGACGCCCTCGGCTGTACCGAAGGAGATACCTTTACGGGTTCCGTGGTGAGATGTGGGGGGGTTAATCTTGTGTCAGATACTGCGTTACCCCCTGGTGTGGCCTGACTAGGGGTTGGCGGCTGTGACGAAGGCACGGGCTGTACTTTTCTCAAACTTTTAGATCTTGGCGGCAGCAAAAATGATTCAAAATAGGTTTCTGGGTGAAAAAAACTTGAGCACGGTAGTTTGGGGGTTTTGATGAAAACAAAAAACGGGCCCTAATACCAACATGTTCATCATCATTAACGATGAGTATCAGACATTAATCATATCGCTATATTTGTGTGTTCTTCCCGAAGTAAATAAATATTATCAGTTTTGACAGTAGTTTGAGAAAATTCACTGAAAAACATCTCCAAGCTCACGTCCCCGTGTCCAACTATAGCAATTATGATGGTACGTTGGTACGCAGGAGTCCAAAACTTGACCTGAGTTTATAATGACGAGAGGAGGAAACCATTGACTGCTCGATATAGTGCGCTCTCTTGGCCAGAGTACTATCACAACAATATGTGCGTGGGAGTACTTCGTTGTACAGAGGCGGGTGTTAGTTATCTGACGCACTTGATGAAAGGTACTTCCCGTGGGCGTTTTGGCGGGCGGGCGTGGGCACGCAGTCGGGACTATGGCACGATCGTTTTCCGTCGCGAGTCCACTCGCATCACGCGGCTACTGGCCACTCACGTAATACACGACTTGAGAGGTTGAAACACCATTGACCGTCGGCGCTTCCAGGGAGGAAGACACGTGTGTGCTGCCATCTTCCACGCTTGAAGTTGGTGTCCAGGTTGTGACGTGAAGGCAGCCAGACGTACCTCCTCAGAAAAGAGCGCAAATTTATGGTAAGGGGTACTTCTCTGGCTGATACATACGGCACGCGAAAGTGTTTAGGCTCTTGGGGGAGCCTCCCACGGTCATTGGTTTCGGCAAGAATCCGGCTGATTTTCGTTCCTCAACTTGGATCCGTTCTCAATTAACGAGAATGATCGGCATGCCATATGCAGAACTTGGCCGACACTGAGGAGAGTACTCGGCGTTGGTTAGCACGCTGGTGTTTCTGTGTGTTAGGTGTAGGAGACCAGAGATGGTTTGCTTGTGACTCTATGTCATACTTTGAATGTTAGACGATAAGAGAGAAGGACGCGTTGGCCTGTTCCTCTGTTCTCCAAACAATGAAAACAAACACACAGACAACCTAACCCTACTATTAATAGTCAACAACCGAACCCCCCGATATTCGGGAAGCGGTGCAACTATTATCCGAACTTCTACATAGCAGTTACAAACCGAGTCCCAATCTACGTTGTGTAAGCGACAGCGAATAAACAGGGGGTTGGTGCTGCTACTACTGTTTTCGCGCAGTGCCAAGATCCCTGACACCAACCAATTTCGAATCATCTTTGCTGCCGTCAAGAGCTAAAGAGAGAGAGAAGCACAGCCCGTGCTTCGCCACAGCGACCAGTTCCAGGCAAGCCACACCAGGGGCAACGAGGTATTTGGTGCCCAAATATTCCCCCGCTGACGAAATCTTCCACGCCACGGCCAACATATATATACACTACAATACCAGGGTGTGACTGGTGAGTGCAAATTCGACCCCCCACGCCACTTCAAAGGGCAGGTTCTGTGGTTTTTGATAGTAATAAGTGCATCGCGACACTTGTGGAGGCCAGCCCCCCTCTTTTGAAGGTGGTGACGGGGCGACACCTTGTAGACACCTTGCCAAGGTCGAAATTTTAGAAGGTTATTGTAAGCTGCCGATCTTGTCGCCTCCATAGAGGTTATTCTTAATAATATCGTTAGATGTAGTAACTCTTTAGTGCTAGGTCACTCACAGAGCAGCGTTTGCTCTCTCTCGAGCACTCACAGCGGAACGGGGCAACTCGCCCCCCTTTCAAATCAGTATGTCAAGCGATGCCTCTCTCAGCGCGCACGCTCCGCTACCGCCCGACTCCTTACACGACCTCAGCGACTTTCCAACATAGACCCGTTGCCACGGAATCGAGTTTAGACGCGTTCGGGTCAGGCGAACAAGGAAGAGCTACGCCTGGAAAGACAGCAGCACCAGCACCAGCGCCAGCGCCAGCACCACGCACACTCGGCCAAGAGTATAATCGACCTTCAAAGTGAGATCTATTAATACCAGAGGGATGATGACTTGGTCCCACTACTCACTCAAGGAGCTGCTAAAAACCACAGCGATTCGGGGAGGGACCAATCTGGTCATCGTGACGGAGGAGTTCACGTCCAAGACTTGTTCATGCTGTAGAACGCTTCACCACGCCTAGCGGTTTTGATATACCTGGTAGGTTTTTACTATGCGTATCGAACCATGCCGGACCGTACATTTTAAAACCAATGTTGAAATCAGCTTGTTTGTATACAGTCACGAGATTGGCCTGCTTTTCCGTGCTCGGCATAATACCGACCTACCTGGTATCATCAAACCGTACGAACGGTGCAACATGGTTCGTGCGGTCGAAACTGTCTATTTACAGAAAGTATAATGTGGGTTTCATCCATTCAATTTGAAATTTTATACAACACGATTATCGGGGCCCTTTTAAATTGGCATCCCGAGAGCATGTTTTCACTATCTATCCTTCGAACCGAACCGAACCATGCCGGACCGTACATTTTGAAATCAATGTTAAAATCAGTACGTTTGTATTCAGTGACGTGATTGGCCTGTGTTTCCGTGCCCGGCAGAATATCGACCTATCATCAAACCGAATGAACCGTGCGACACGGTCCGTACGGTTTGAAACTGTTTATTTACAAAGTAAAAGGTACGTTTCATCCATTTATACTTTCGGTATTTTTATTTCTGCGAGCGCTCTCTTCAAGGATCGGCTCCGACGCCCCTCACCCTTCGTTCCCACAGCTTGCCGCGCCGTC
Organism: Postelsia palmaeformis; assembly: GCA_037834295.1. NCBI lineage: Eukaryota > Phaeophyceae > Laminariales > Laminariaceae > Postelsia > Postelsia palmaeformis. Next base: position 3,153 of record JBBMHQ010078887.1, read on the forward strand.
AGCGCCTTAGGGGGCAGAGAGATTCAAGAACGCACGTAGTTACGATCTTGGGTGTTGAGCGGTGTGCTCGAGCTTTCTTTGAATCTTGAAAGGGGGTCGGCAGTAAACGCAAACATCAACTGCAACCACCTGACAGAACGATACCAGCGCCAAAAAAGAAAGCGAATTCACCTCAAAAAGCTTCACGACAGCTCATGTTCTACTCGAGTAAAAAAACAAGCACAGTGCAAGATGCAGGCAACTGACACGCAAACGAAGGGGCACAATACTGTAGTCAACACGTTCTCAAACTGGTACGAAGCCAAACCACTGACACAGCGTTTACTTGTAAGGATCCACATCATTATTTAGTAAATAGGTGTCACACAGTCGTTGGGGCACCGAAGCCGTTATTTTTTGTGATCCGGTCGGTTATATGACCGACCGAAGTTGACTTTGGGTTTGCGGTCAATGTGGTAACAAATAACCGAAACAGAAACCGAGCACTTTTCGATCGGTTACGTTTTCGTTCGGTTGTGGCACCAAAAGCCCTGCTTGAAGCCACGTTTGCGCCCCCATCGATCAACAACTGTTATTTCGGAGTGCATGTCGGTCGACACATACACCTACCTAACCATACTTCCTAACCATACGAGGGTATCACACGCATTGCAACACGTACGACACACATCACGTGAAGCTTGACGATAAAACGTCACTTGTCGTTGTATCTCTCGGCATGGGCCACTGCCGTACGGCGATAAGGCAGAGCACGAACCAAGACAAAACATACTTTCGATGAAGTTCTAAAAGCGCAATCACCTTGAGTGTACTGTTGACGGCAACGTGGGCAGCCTGTCCGATCATGAGAAAGCCTCGTGCGAAGCGGTGGCTTGAGTTTCTCTGGTTTGATAGGGCACAATGCATAGGGAATGCATACAGGGGTAAGGTCGGTCTGGTCAGCACTTGATGGGTACGTAGTGGGGTGCCGAGATTGGCAGCTGATGGTAGAGATTTAGTTCGAGAACAGGCGCAACGTCAAATCTCCTATTTCAGGTCACCGCGGATCAAAACCCAATCTTCAACAACTGTACCCACTTTTGGGCCCTCGCTATTTCAACATGATCGAGTTTTTAGACAAAGTGCACAACAAGCACCCTGAAACCCGAAGAATTACGTACTCGATGATAGTTTCTCCATTCCTCTGCTGGTTTTGTGTAACACCTCACAGAGTAATACATAGCCGACCTCAACCGAACGATAATTTCCGTGAAAATCAGGAAGAAAAGACCGACCCGGTACTACGTTCGCTTCACAACCCTGATCGCCAGATGATACTCGAAGACATACACAGGGAGACTTTCGAAATATCGACCATCACCAGGTTTTCGCGGCACAATCAAAACCTGCAAACCGACCGAGACGTGTTCGATTCCGGTTTTGGTTGGAAAAAAAAACGAACAAAAATAATAGACATTTTACGTGAAAGGCATGATGCTAAGATAACCCGACTGAATCATTTTTCATTTTCGGTTCACAACCCTAGTTATTGCAGGTACTGTACTCGAGTAATCAAAAAAAAATCAGGTACGTGCCGCCGTCAACAATCACATGCACCAACCAGGGTTGTGAACCGACATCGAAAACTGGCTCGGTCGGTTATTCGGTTCTTCAACCGACAAGTCGTGTATTATAGTCGTGGGGCTTATACAAGCAGACTGACCGAAACAGACCGACTTTTCGAGGAAAAAGCGAAAATGTCCCTCGCTTTCGGCCGATTTCCTGGAAAGGAGCCGGAATTCTGACAAGTTCCACTTTTGTTTGGGAAAAAACAGAAAAAGCAATAAAAAAACACGCGCCGGTTTTCGGTTCAACACCCTCACACCACGAAAATTTCAAAATTACAACACGAAAACAACCAGTGCACTTTGATTTCAAATGAACGTATACAAAACGCGCCTGTTGATACTATGGGCCCAATCGCATAATACGGCATACATCCCTAGTACCTGGTACGTAGTGTTTGATTGAGTATTTTGATAGGGCGTAATTTGGATGTCCGATTGTTGGAGATACGGCATACGTATTGTTGTTTTCTGGGCATTAAATTGTCTTTTTTACCCAGTTTTATCAGTATACCCTGTGTCCGTCCTGATTCCTTATCCTAGAGATAAAGTGATTGCGTGGTTACAGACTGAGACAGGAGGAGACCCCAAAAACAAAACGCAAATCCATGTGTCAAAACAAGTGAAATGCCAGCGTACCGAGTACGTATAACAGCTATTAAGACGAGTATGATACATCACTCACTGTTCTCTCATTAATGCATGTTCGCCACGACAGTATCTGCTCCGTAGTATGAATTGTTCGCAATACGTACATATAAGTATGTGTAGTACAAAGTTTCAGACTTTGAGACCGTCGATTATTGGCCTTTGCTCTCGTGAAAATATCAGCTGCAGTATATCTTCGGATAAGGGCAAATCGACACGAGCTGACGAGGGAAGAATGTGCTTCTAGCGAGGAAAACAAGGCACGAAGACAAGGCACAAAGAGAGGTAGACAAAAAGGCGGACTGGGTAAATAAAGCCACAGCTGAATAAACAGCACGACGTATACTATGTTGCACTTGTATGATATGATACGGGCATACATATGATACCTATGTACATGAAATCGCATATCGCGTATATATGTGCATGTATAACGAGCCCTACAAACAGTAGACTTTCGGTATGACTGGTATACACCCAGTCATATATTCCAGCACTGATGTCATGTCAACTGCTGCCATGTCTAATCAAACATCTCACCTCGATCAATGCCACAGAACCGAGCGAGTCCTAGGAACAAGTCTAGAAAATATTTAGGGAGACTCTTTGACCTCAACGGAGCCAGCTACGAGCATATTGCTGCAAGCGCGAGCAGAGGTGTGCATCGAGACGAGAACACCAGTATGTTGCTCGATGCTCTTCTTGAGCGCCTTGGCACCGACGTCTGGATTGGCACCCACCGTGCTTTTCACAAGCGGGCCGATTCCGCAAAGCCGTATGTGGCCATTAGGCTCGTTATTAGCAGAATTTCTTTATTTTCCTCGTTAAATTCACGGAAACGCGAAAAAAAGGCGGTGGGTCGTATTATCGCCTGGTATCATGTTTCGTGAGTTTACAACGCCCCTACCAGGTACTGATGAAATCGTCGGAACCAGCGGCGCGCGCGTAAGCCGTCCGCTGGATCGTGCCGCTATAGGTGCCCCGGCTCCTAGAGAGGCAACCGCGCCTCGCTGTACCTCGCGAGCTCAACTTCTGGCACGACAAAGACCTCCACGATATGAAAATGGCTGGCTTTTTCGGGTTGATTTTGGGTGTGTCGGCGAGTCGACTCTGTCGACTGGACAAAGAGAGCTCTCGCTGTGCACACGCGCTTTCTGCGACCAGCCCGGCCTGTGAATGACCCTGGATATGACCCTGATTTATCCCGTGCAGTGCCGGGTAGTGACACGGCGCACACGGCTGACGCGGTGCGCGTATCTGATGTTTTGCGACGATGCGGGACTTTTCCGCGATACGGGAAATTCCTGTGTAGGGATTCGGCGGGGTTGAAAAAGTTCAGCCAAACGCGAAAAAAGACACAAATACAGGAATTTGCCTCGCAACGCAAACGCCCGGCTAATACCGACCCTTACCACCCGAGTAGTAGTAGTAGTAGTGGTAGTAGTGTTGTCTCACCTTTTGTCAGTATTGACGCATTAAATGACCATAATTCAGTGTAGACATGTCAAAATGCAGGGATTTTCCTCCCGTCATGTCGAAATCACTTGAATTTAGTATAATGATCGAAAAGTAACTTCCAATACGAATGGACGACTTCTAATCGCTTGGTTTCACCATTGACCCCCTAAATGACTTGATTTTAATGAAGACATGTCAAAATGCAGTGGGATTTCGTCCAATTTGTCGAAATGACTTGATATCAGTACTGTCGATCTGAAATGACTTGATATCAGTATTGTCGATCTGAAATGACTTGGAGTTAGTGGGATCAACTTTTCATCACTGAGTTTCAGTGTTGGCGACTGAAATGACTTGCTTTCAGTATGGACATGTCGGAATGCAGGTCTTTTCCTCCCGTGATGTCGAAATGAATAGAACTTAGTATGGTGGCCAAAATGACTTGAAATTAGTATCGACGACTTCAAATCACTTGGTTTCACTATTGACCCCCGAAATGACTCGATGTCAGTGAAGGCATTCGGGTTACGTGTTGGTACACCCTTGGCAGGTGGTGTGCGCTGGTACCTCGCTGGCGCTTGAAAAGGGCAGAAGATAATTGATGTTGAAAGTAGCCGCTTGTGGGCAGAAAGGCAGAAGAAGAGAGGAAAAGAACAAGAGTGAGAGGGTGTGCGCTTGCACTGCCGTCCTCGATCAACTCAGATCTGCGACTGCGTAGATCGTATCCTACGGGCCGTTGTAGTGTCTACCTTTAGCAACGTTCCCTCATGCTTGCTCGTGGAAGCTTAGCTAATACAACGTCCCGATATGATGAACCAAACATCCTTTTCTCGTAACTTGCTTATACGTCCGTATGTGGGGACTATTGTACGGCATAAGTTGAGCGTATTTATACCGCGGTAATACTCGTACGGGTACTGCGTGATTCCGCCGCGTAGTTGCTACTAGTATTCGTACTCGTATATACGTGATACTTCAAAGCAGTAGATTTACCGAACGCCTAACGCTGACTGCTATGCTCCTGTTTATTTAGCAGTACTCCATAATACTGGGTATTGACTGAAAGATTGCTCTACTGCAGTCGCTACTGAACATTCATCACGACAATAGGCTCTACTGTTGCCTATTTCTTAACAGAAGGCATGTCAAAATGCAGTGGATTTCCGTCCAATTTGTAAAAATGACCTAATATTAGTATGGTCGAACCTATAAAAACAATAGATAGATGCTACATATACTGCTGTACGTGTACTGTTTACGTGCTGTAATCGAAAGGGGGGGTGTTTTGACAATGGCTATTATATAATGCGGTGAATATTCAGTGAAAGTTGGTATTCCGTAGCTCGTACTTTGCAGGTAACAGCGAATAAAAGAAACAAATACCATATACCCACCCGCGCGACCACACACGCTCTGTCCCGAAGGTCGTGCAGGCGAACAGAGTGAAAGTCCGCTCCGCATGCTCGAGGAGTGTTGATCTGTCGTAGAACTGTGAGGCCGTCTTTTCGAAGATGTCCTGAAATATCTGCGCCGGCGGCAGTACTCTGGCCTGGGGATAGCATGGGAGAAAAGGCACCACAAAAAGGGAGCGATGGAGTCGTTTCTATGTGTCGTCACTGTGTATTAACGTGTTGTAGCGCCCGTTTCGTTGTTCAAGCTATCATGTTGTAAGTAGATTATTGCTAACAGTACGCAGCAAAGGGGACACCTGAAGCAGCAGAACAAATGCGTTGCGTCTTGCTCGAAGGGGAAATCGTGCCGTGCAGATTGTTCACGACAGAGAGAACGTGCATATCATACAATATGTCAGTATACTGAGTACATTGTTGCTATACTGGGACAGCAACTGTGTACCATTAGGAACGCAGTACTCACCATACATCGACTTCTAAAATACCGGTACTGAATATGCCCCAGTACGCGCAGCATCGAAAGAAAGCCTGGAAGCACTCGGTGCGACCCTCCGGTACTCCCAAGTATTGAATTTGAGAATACTGAGTAAACCAGTACTAACTCCAAGATACTGAGAAGCCAAGTACTCGCAGTACTGAAGCTCGCACAAAATACCGGACTGTTCATCGATCATTTACCCCCGCGAAAAAACAAACAGACAACGTATTGTACTGGAAGCTTGACCGGGAATGAGGGTATATATCGGAACGTGGTATGGATCATTATCAGTCTACGTTCAAGTTCGCAGTACTCGTATTAATAGTGTCAACCTGCAAAACTACCAAGTAGTGCGCAGAACTGCCAGTGTTTGCCGCCCAGCATCCGCAGAATAAACTTTCAAAACAGAGGATACCACTCTAAATATTTGCAAAAAAATCTCTATACAAGGTATATGTAGTCCAAGACTCGTAGTATCACACCTCGAAAAAGACTTCAGTATTGATCTATACTACTGTACAAGATAGGTTGTACTGGAAATGGCGAATTTTGTTTTGGCCTAGTGTTGACTTCCGCAGGGACATTGCGCTCCGACAAGCAGTACTCACCGCTGCTCCCACCATGTGCATGGTGGACTCCGCAGGATTGGGAGTGACTTGGTCCAATATCACTGTGTCCTGGGCGGAGGCGTAGTGCGTCCACGTAGCATGGCCCCTCGCGAGATGTTGCTCGCACGCCGCGGGTCTGAACGGTTTAACCCGTTTGTCCACGATCGCCTCGAAGGCGGATCCCTCGGAGGCTTGGGCTGCCTCAAAGATGGCGTGTTCACGGTCTGTTCAATATGGACGGAAGCAAGTTGGAAATAAGAAGGGAGTAGCAGGAAATGTATCAGCAATCCCATTTGCTTGATTTCCGTATCCACGCAGGTGCACATGACAGCGACTAACTATACTTGCAGCAAACCTTGTGCATTATCCATTCTTCACTGGGACTAACGGCCGACTTCGAAGAAACCCTTCAGTACCTACTGAATCAGGGAGAGTTCGAAATGGAAGGCATACTGACATTAGGGAGATCGACGAGCGGCTATTATGAAGGATATGTTCACTCGAAAGGATTTTCGGAAGCAGAACAATCGTGGGAACCTATAGATACACTTCACACGAGCTGCCCTTGAAAACGAGGAGGGAACTTTTTGAACGCCACAAGATCAAGGTTGGAACAGATTCTGGTGGATTGTTTAATACCAATAATGTGATGCGTCTCTTGATTATTTTGTGTGATTGTTGACTGTCTGCATGTGTGTGTCTGTTATGGAAAATAATTTCGTTTTTTTTGTCATGTTTTTTTTTCGTTTTGGTTTGAATATTGTGTTGTATTCCAGTAGTATTTTGTTGAGAAATTATCGAAATTTGCGCTTTTCCGAGAAGGTCCAACCATATGGAAATCTGCACATATCGTTTGTTTTCATTGTGTGAAATGGAAAATCCTAGTCAGCTGTGAAACTGCAAATTTGGAGTCCACAGGCAAAAGGTATCCATGCAGATATCCAATATTGGGGATGGAACTCCTTATTGGAATTGGAGGTGATTTGTTTTGGGCTCTCTGTGTAATCGGCTGAAATAGGTTTATGTGATTGTGTAGTATTTTTTGTGTGTGCGCTCAAGACTGTATATCGGCATGTGTGATTGAGCGCGTGAGTTAATGTGGAGGCACCGCACGAGAGGTGAGTGAGTGTACGTAAGTGCCAGTGACCGCATATGCGTACGTGAGCGAGAACGCATGTATCAGGCATGGTAAGTTTATATGGAGTGAGTGTGAGTGAGTGTATACTGAAATGTGAGTGTGTACAATCTGATAGGCAACTTTGCAGGTTCGCATACCAGGTATATGAATTTGTTGAGTAAAAACTCTGCTTGTTTGTGCCTGTCTGTATGATTTTCACGTTGCTTGTTCCCAGATTGATCCTTATGAGCTTGGGAGTAAATGGTATAGATACACAATAAGTAAGTGTCGGTTCATGTTAATAGTTTATCGTGTAGTTGTACCATGTAATCCACATCCGGTACACCATCCGCATATTCCATACCCACCTATGATACCCGAGGATGTACCCAGAATGCCCCCAGATGACCACAGCCCAGAGCAAACCCACAGGCCCAAAGGGACTTGCGAAAAAAGGGCAGAAACAAGAATACAGGGACATTCAGGGGCCATCCCCAATAAACTTGACGCGAAGAAGAATATGGAGCAAACACCACCAGCATTCACGTGTTCCGATGTCCTGTATTAGATAGCAGCATCCTCAATATTGTTGTCACCACGCAACTGTTTTGATTGAAGCTCAGAAGAGAAACTACAACGAACATTTGTACGATATTTCAACTTGAAACTAAGACATACCAGGTATAAATCCATCAAGGGTGCGGTCAAACATGCCCCCAAGACTAATTTTGATACTGGTTAGAGAACTGCGTACGTGTAAAACGTATAATAGGTTCATCCTTTATAGTATTCGGGAGACAATCGTGTCAGTGCAAGCACGTATCTGCTCGCTGAATTACAGTTTAGAGCATAGTAAAATATAGTCTTGAAATATATGTCGCTTCGTAGTGGCCGTGCTTATACCGCCGCAGCAAATCCTCATGCAGTGTTCAGAACGTGCAGTGCGCCTGCCTATTGATGCAGATTCATTCATTTGCACGGCTGCTTTATTCTCAGCTGGACTCTGCCGTATGCAACCGGTACCAAGTACCAAGTAATGAGATAGGGAGACGGGCTCAGCCCACGAGGAAATGAAAGGTTTCTGTTTCCGGCGGTGGTAACAATAGCCAATCTTCCTCGAGAAACGGATCCGTCACTATAGGGCTTCTCGTAAGGAGTTGCGAAACAGCCTTTCGCTCCGTGCTTACTGCTGTTAGCAGTGCCCACAGAGCACACAGCAGGAATAACAGGATCACAATTAAGGAGTGTAGACGAGGGTGCACTACAGTAGTGCATCTTCTTATCGACCTTACTGCTGTGGGCGGGAGGCACGTCACAACGGGATACTGTAGCTACCATGGGCTTGTGGGTGGAATTAATGTGGCAGACGATCGGCAAACCGGCAAGCATCAGCCACGGGCTT